>JAPKLW010001172.1:67918-84142 GCA_026898455.1 Plectranthus barbatus | reverse complement strand
TAACTTTTGGAAAACAACGATTAGTGCAAGAGATATAAAACTATTCCGCTGCATTTCGTGTTAAGTTATCAACACGACGACTCTGATATTTCGGGACCAACACTTGACAAGAAAGGAATTCGATTTAATTAATCCAAAACATGCAATCAGGATAGCTTTTATAACGCTAGAATCGGATAATTAAATTAGTTCATCATACTCACAATCAAAGAAATCATGAAAAGATAAAACCTAAAATCAAATTGCATTGATCTAAAAATTGTGTTAAGAATTCGATCCAGTTTCCAACATTTCTGACTCGATTTTTCAACTCACAAGGAAATCAATTATCTGCCTTGGAAATAATATAAAAACTCCAAATTAAGCTGTCTCTCCTAAAAAACTCAAAATTACAAGGTTTATATAGTTTTAGAGGTAAATCCCACAAGATCTAGGACTAAACATGTAAAAATCTCCGAGTTAGGCAAGTTTCCCGAGTTGCTGAAATTTGCATCGACCGACATGATTTAATTTTGGTCGACACACATTTGTTCTGTCAACCCCATGCATCGAGCAGCCTTATCCTCATCAAGCATCCACGTGACACACCTTCATGTGTTGAACTACAATTCGACAAATTCTTGCTCCGCATAGATCTCTGCATTGATTAACATGTGTCTACGACGGTCAAAATAGAGACTTTGAATTGTTGCCTCTTTTTTAACCCTCAGTTGAGAATAGCCTAATTCCCCACAAAATATCACCACCACCAACAAACCAAACGCAAGCACACTATGATGCACTAAACAATTTGACAAATACGCAACTTAAATATAAATTATGCTAGGAAATAATTGATAAGTTAGCGAAATCATGATTTTATCAGTATTAAGTCTATCTTGTCACTCATGCTCGAGCATTACACTAGCATCGAATCTGACCATCAACCTTTCATAAACAATAAATGCAGCCTGTCGACTCACTTAGATCATGTCTCAACACCCAAAAAATCATATGTATATGTGTAGTGCAAATAAAAATCATGCCATTCCAGACCAGGTTGTTGAAAATGGCTAATAGCTATCATATGCCTATGCATAGCCAACACTCTAACCTCATATTTCTCTTCCTATATTCAATATTTCAGCCTAAATATGGATGAAACAGTTGTGTAGGTCATCTAATCAGTACAAACTAATCAATAATAATCAAATCCAACTATAAATAGGTTCATATTAGGTAAAAACAAGAGTAGAGATCCAAAATAAAATAAAACCCACAACTCCAAATGTAAAACAGGTTTAGCCCATGCTTAATACAAGAAAATAAATAAGAAAAACTAGGTTCCAACTATCTAACATTCTATTAACTAAAGACATAAATTAAAGATACGAGAAAATTGGCAGCACTCTGTCGAGATGTTTCTGTGTAGAGTTTTAAGTGGAAACGCACAACATTCTTGGGGGAGATGATGACAAAGGGTTTTTTTTTTTATTTCTATAAAAGTTTTTGTAGAAGAATAATTGAATTAAAAACAAGAATATGCATACTGCAATGCTTTTCTATCTAACTCACATGCCTAGCTAAATAAACAAAAATAAAAAGTAAATGACAACTAAGGTGGCATATGTTTTACGCATTCTTCATAAGATGACGTGGAAATACAACTCTTATCATCACAACCATGTCTACATACTCCAGCCACATCATCCACAAGCTGAGGAAGCTGAGCTTCATTTGCTCCATTTACATAGTCAATGCAATTCTTCGAATCATGTAAACACCTGAACTGTAACACCCCCTCCTCAAGTTGTATCTCCCAAAGATGCAAATTGCCAAGAAGCTCAAGGAAAACTGAAGTAGAAATTGCCTTAGTAAACAAATTAGCTAGCTGTAAGTATGAACAAATATGCGTGGGAAAAACGAGGCCCTTCTTATAAGCTTCTCGTGTAACATGACAATCTCTATGTGCTTTGTCCTTTCATGAAACATTGGATTCATGGTGATGTGAAGGGCCTCCATGTTTTCACGGTAAAGAGGAATGGGAAGATCCAGAAAACAACTAAAATCATGCAGCATGAAAGAGATCCATTGTAATTCCCTAAATGTGGTAGCAAGGGCCCTATATTCAGCCTCTGCTAAAGAGCAAGAGACCACTGTTTGTTTCTTGGTTTCCCAGGAGAAAAGACTATCTCCCAAGAAGATGCAATGACCTGTAATAGACCTTCAGGTGGTTTTACAAGCCCCCCAATCAGAGTTACTTTAAGCTCGCAACTTGAAATCAAACTTAGTAGAATAGAGAAGTCCTCATGATGCATTTTGATTAAGATATCTCAGCACATGTGTAGCAGCACTCCAATGTGAGGAATGGGGAGAATGAACAAATTGACTTAGCTATTGAACAACATGAGTAATGTCAGGTCGGGTGTAATTAAGATAAAGAAATCTCCCAACTAAGTGTCTATATTGATCAGGACCATCAAGCTTAGGTGTGACATCTTGATCTGCTACCAAAATTTTCAGACCAGGAGGCAAAGGTGTATGAGCAGAAGAGTTGTCTAACATTCCTACATCTTGTAAGATATCTGTGATGTATTCTATTTGACTAATGAAGATCCTAGCCTCAGATCTAGAAAAGTCCATTCCCAAGAAATATCTAACCGGACCAAGATCCTTTATCGTGAAGGCAGAATGAAGATAACTCTTGACCTCATTGACAACTTCCAAATTGGTTCCAGTGAATAACACATTATCCACATAAACCAAAAGGCTAATAGAACAATGTTCTGTAACATACCTAAAAAGGCAATGATCATGTGAAGATGGAATAAATCTAAAAGCTGTCAATTTGTTAGTGAATTCCATGTTCCATTGTCTTGATGCTTGTTTGAGGCCATAAAGTGATTTCTTAAGCTTGCAGACTTCATCATTCTTGGCCTTAACATAACCTAGAGGTGGGATCATATATATATATATATATATATGTATGTATATATATAATTCATCAGTCAATGTTCCATGTAAGAAGACATTATTCACAGCAACTTGATGGAAACACCATCTATTTGCTGCAGTTATTGCTACAAGCATGGCCACTGGAGAAAAAATCTCATTGTATCCTTCACCCTCTACTTGCATGTAATCCTTTGCTACAATTCTAGTCTTATACCTTTCTATAGTTCCATTGGCATTGTATTTGATTCTGTAAACCTATTCACACCCTATAGCTTTCTTATCAGCTGGCAGAGGCACCAAATCCCAAATCTGAATTCTTTCAAGTACATCAAGTTCCTCTTGCATAACATCCAGCTACTTTATGTTAGTTCTAGCCTAATTATATGTGCGAGGTTCATAATTAATAGATGATGATGTTATGTTCGGGGAGCAGCTATCCCCACATGGATCTGATCATCTAGGGATGCAATTGGTGTCCTTCCCTCTCACTCATTCCAATTTCTGCATATGGCAAAATGTTGTAGTCAAAACATTAGAAACAAAGGAAAAACTGGGTATCATCAACGGTTCCTACAAGAAATCGGTGGCAGATTCGAAGTATTTTCCGCATTGAAAAAAGGTAAATAGTATGGTCGTTTCCTGGATGAAGGCTTCCATAGACAAAGATATTGTCCACTAATTTGCCTTCATTAACATAGTGATCGATTTATGGAAAGAGCTTGATGAGAGGTATGGTGTTCTGAACATTTCTCTTCTATTTCAGATCGCCAAGATGCTTGTGGTGTTACTGAGTATTATGGGGAACTAAAGGACCTTGCTGATCAATTGATGCAAATGAGACCGAGTTAGGATAGCTGGGTTCAGATAAGAGTGCTGATTTTATGCTTGGGGCTAGGTCTGCTTTGCAATATGTAGTGCATATGTTTGATGAAACGCATTTGGAGGATTGTGTTATGGAGTTCTTACATGGTTTCAATGATTCCTTCGTTATTAAAAGAATCATGCACTACTTTTGGAGCCTCTACCTCCTTTTAATAAAAACTATTCTATCATGCTGAAGGTGGAGCAGAATAAACAAATCTCTACCAACTTGAATATTAGTTCTGACAAAGTCGTAATGCAAGCTCAAAGTGTTCCTCATTAGTAGAACTTAGACAAACTTTTCGAAGGGATAAACCTCATCTCTTCTGCAAGCACCGCTAGATACTAGAGCACAACATTGATTATTGCTTCAAGTTGGTTGGTTATCCTGACTGGTGGGGGAATGTTAAGAAAAAGGGCCTACTATGGCTTCAGAGACGCCATTGGAGTGAATGAAGCCATGACAACAACCTTTCATGAGTTTCACTATTTCAAGAATAAATAGTCCGCTTCCTCAGATGCTATGGAGGCGGTGAACATGTCCTATCTTGATGATTTTGTAGGTATCTCTTTTCATTTTGCACTTAGTTCTTTGTCTCTTGATTGCATTGCATCGGATTTTTGGATCATAGACACTGGTGCCACTATTCACATGTGCAATAATCTTGACTCACTTGTTCAACCTATCCCCACTCATAACTTCACTACGTTTTGTCTTCCCGATGATAGTATTATACATGTCACACATATTGGAAGTTCTCACATGTCCACCCATCTAACACTACATTCAGTCTTGTTTTCCCTTCCTTCAAGTTTAACCTATTATTAGTAAGGAAAGCTACCCTTGATTCCCGCATATACTTCAAAATTTTTGATTCCTTTTGTCTGCTGCAGGACCTCTCTAATAACAACATTATAGCAACCGCACACTTGGTCAAGAATCTCTATGTCCTAAATAAGAAGTCATTCACTCATCAAGCTATGCACGAAACCCAACAAACATTTGCCTCTCATCACCTATCCCATTCTACATCAGTTGCTTGTAATAGTTCCATAGTTTTAGATATTTTTCTATAGAATTCACGACTGGGTCATCCTTCCAAAAAAAATCCTTTCTCATCTCTCTACTAGTTTGCATATTCCTCAGTCATGTAACTCTCATACATGTGATATTTGTACTGTTTCCAAACAACACCAATGTACCTTCTCTTCCAGTTCAATAGAAATAAATGCTTATTTTGATCTTATTCACTTAGATCTTTGGGGTCACTATTGTGTTGAATCTATGAATGAGTGCAAATACTTCGTAACTGTTGTTGATGATTTTAGTAGAAGCACATTGACTTTCTTACTCAAATGTAAATCCCAAGTCCGCCATACAAACCACACTTTCATTACTTTTCTAGGAACTCACTTTAAGAAACTAGTTCGCTCTTGTCGATATGACAATGGCTATTCAACACCACCTGCAACTCTCTCTTTAGGGATCTAGGTATCCTTCATCAACTATCTTGTCCCTCCTCAACAAAAATAGGGTAGTTAAAAGGAAACGTATGCATCTTATCCAAGTGGCTAGGTCTCTTCTCCTACATTCTCATCTTCCAAAGAAATTCTAGGGTGATGTTGTTGTCATGGCTACATATCTTATCAACCGCACACCATGTCCTGTCCTTTTTCCTGGTCGACTCACTACTTCATACTACGCCACAAAAAACCTGACTACAAGTCCTTAAAAGTTATATAGTAGATCATTCTTTGGAGTTTTCATTGGTTACCCATCGGCTTAAAAGGGTAATAAAATTTATATTTCATATCAGCATAAAACGATTGTCTCCAGAGAAATAGCGGTGGCTACACAGATCAAGAAAGTTGACCGACTGTTGGTCCCGAGATCAGAGTCGTCGTGGTGAATACAAACAACAAACACAAAAAATACAGCGAAATATTAACATTCACTTGCACTTAAGTTATTCTTTATCAAGGTAGTTTTAGCTCAAGGTAGGATTAGGGTTTCTTCAAGTTATACACTAGCAACTTGGTTGCTAGGTTTTAAAAACAAACACGAGAAACAATAAATCAATAAAGCAGTAAGGAGACACGATATTTATAGTGGTTCGATCAAATAGATCTACGTCCACTCCTTAGTCGAAATGCTAAGAATTTCACTTAGAAAGTATACGAAATATAAGGATTCGCTTTTTACTTGTAGCAGGCGGTGAACTTTTGACCCGAACACTACAAAACTATCCTCCTTTACTTCGTTCGTCAAGGGCGAACCTTCAGAAAACTTGTCCTTCGCTGCTAGGGGGAGCTTTTAAAGCTCTCTCCTGAACTTGTCTGTTTTCGGCAATATGCCCGTCAGAGTCAATCCCTTTTCAGAGATATGACTGTTGGATGCTTCCTAGGATGGAAGGTATCCCAATGATTGGATTATCGACCGAAGTCAAGGAATCTCTTAAAGGCAGTGTCAGATATTAATGGAAGACACTCCTGGTTGTTGAGAGCTTTGAATACACTTTTATCTCGTGCTCTCAACTGACTACTTTATCACTTGTTCGCTTTGTCAAAGGAATCTCTAACTTAGGATGTTTGCGAGTGTAGGCAGTGATTGAAGCAGTAGTCGTCTCTCACTTCTGGACTTGTCTTTTATACCTGGAGATTCAAACTTTGAATCTCCATACCCGTTAGACACAACGGCTCCTTTGTCCAAGAGTGGTTCGACTTTATCCATCCTTTCTGGTGTCGTACAGTACTTTCCGACCTACTTCAAGAAAGATTTGTCTTTTGTGTGTACGTCTATCAGAACGGTAGTGTAGCAGTCGTTGTTAGCTATCTCGCCTTGCTCAGCCTTCTCGGAACGATCTGCTAAGCCTTCCTAGCAATCTGCTTAACCATGTATCGGACTGTTGACTGCTCAGCGGTTGCTCATGTTTAGCACTTGGTTCCTTTGACTCTGGATTGTTATCGCCTTTAGCTATCTACTACATGCTAGCGAATGCTGACTCCTTCAACATTCCGCTATACTTTTCTTTTAGCAAATGCTAACTTCTTTTAGCATTCTGCTACTTGTTCTTCCAACTGCTGTGTACTTGATATAAGCAGTCTCTTCCTTTGGCATAGGATTGCTATCTCCTTAGCAATCCCTTCCTTAGCACTTGACCACTATTATCTTTAGCAGTCATCCTCGTCTGCTAATATCTCTAGCAATCACAATCTGCTAGGAATGATTCTAGCAATATAATCTGTTACAACTCGATACTTAGCCTATACAGGACATTACAAGAGTTGCTAGACTATACTAGAATTCAGCAATTGATCGACCAATCTACTAAGGTTTAATCCAACAAAACCTTTTACAATATGATCCTAAGGGAGATTTAGGAATAATTTCCCAACAATTTCCCCCTTTTTGGTGCGATCAAAGCTTACTATCACTTGCTGAATTAAGAGGAAAAATATCTGAGCTTTACAAAAATTTTTTAAGTACAAAGCTATGCTAAGCTAGCAGTGTAACTTAGAGTTAATCCATCTTAAATGTAGAAGGGATTGGTTTTAGATAATTCCCCCTCAATATGAGCTAGGAATATTTCTCGATTAAGATTTACACAAAAGCTGCAAGGAGTCTGCTAGAAATTATAGCACCCAAATAAATTAGCAGGCATTCACAACCAATCCAAAGCAAACTTATGCAAATTCGTTGAATACAACTTTAGCACGCAATAAAAACTCAAAAATAAAAAATAAGGAATTGTCTAAGTCTTATTCCATTTTCATTCATTGGATTTGAGTATTACAATTACAAATGAAGAAAAATGGAAATGCTAAGAAAAGATGTTAAGATAAGAAGTGTAAGATCAAGAGTCGGGAGCAGACTTCTTCTTATCAAGCTCATCGAACTTGCTCATCGTCATTTGTATGAATTTCTCCATATAAGCCTTGCCCACTTCTCGTTCTGCAGCATCCCGGTCCATCTTCTTAGCAAGCTTTTAGTTGTCCATCTCCAACTTCTTTATCTTCAGCTCAAGTTCTTTCTTTTTGAGCTCCTCCTCCTTCTTCTTGATTTCTTCAATTTCTAGCCTCCTTTCCTCCTCAGCAGCAGCCAGAGCTTCTTCCTCCTTCTTCCTCTGCTCGGCTTCAACAAGTCTCCTTTCTTCCCCCTCTTTGATTGCAGCAAAAAAGGTAGAAGAGAAGGATTGAACGGTTTGCATCATATGCCGCTGGGAGTCAGCGACCTCCGTTGTCAAGACCTCTACGTTTTGTTTCATAGAAGAAACATCCAATCTCACTTCAGCAACCTCAGTGCGGACATCTGACACATCGGTCCTGACCTCATTAATCTCTTCCTTATTTTAGCTTTCTCCATCTCAACACGCTCATTCAGAGAAGATAGAGCATTTCGCATGGCCTTTTGAACGGCTGAATCCACGTAAGATTGGAAGTCATATGAACTTACAGGCGTAGCTTCAAATGCAGAAGATGTTGTTGCTAGCACCAGTTCCCGATCTTCAGCAGTTGTAGTCTCTTCCTGGCTAGGCTGTGCTGGCTCCATGGCTTCAGCAATTGCTTGTTGAGCAGCAGAGTAGCGTGACTCTTCATCCATCAATAGCTGAGCAGCCTCCAGGATCTGAGCAGTTTCATCAGCATGAGCAATCTGAGCCAGAGCAGCCATGTAGCGTTCTTCCTCATTCATCATCCTCTGAGTAGCATCTAGGATCTGAGCAGTTTCAGCCTCCTAAGCTTCCGCAGATTGGGCAACTTCTATAATGCTAAGAATGTCCAGGCCCAAAAACATGACAAACATTCTGTCTTGATCATTTAGCTCAGCAGCCTCATGCTCAGCAATCATTGCAGCCTTCCGAGCTTCCATCCTTTCCTTCTTGAGGGCCTCATATTCTGCTTGGCGATGACGATACTCAGCAGCCGCTCTAGCCTGGCACTTTGAAAGCTCAATCTGGGCGTCTGAGTAACCGTCAGGGGCAAAAGAGGATGGCGATAATGATTTGGAATTGGAGAATAGTCTATGAGCACGGATCGCCTGCAGCCTAGCAATGATCTGCTTGTCTGAGTACTGCTTCGATCCGGCTACTTGATCAACCCAATCGTTCGCCCATAGCTCTTCCCTCCTCCAAAAATTTAATCCTCGAGCAGTGATGACCAGCATCCTTTCTTCAAAACACAATTGATGCATAACATAGTCAATGAACTTCCACCTCCTCAGCTCCTCGCCTAACACCTTCACTTGCTCTGTCGTCTCATCGATCTCACCATAGAAGACATTGGCTAAGTCTCTTTCAACTTCTGCCGAAATAAATTCTTTGATCTCAGACAGCATCGGAAGTAGATCTCCACTCGCCTCCTCCTTGATATAAACAGGAGCACACCACTAAACAATCCTTCTTAACTTGAATCGGGGCCCTGGAAGACCGTCAAAGGGTACTCGTAGGTGATTATCTACGCCTCTGTTAATCTTCCTCAGGAAGCGTGCATCGTATACGTCCTCATACTCACCATCGGAATCTGATTCAGAATAAGCATCTTCATATCCTACTGGAGTCGCTTCGCTGGCCTTCTCCTCTCCTTGTGTGATTTCATTCCTGTCGGAGACGCTAGCAACTTGCTCAGCACCCTGTCCTTCAGCAACATTAGCAGTCTGCTCAACGTACGGCTCCTTAGCAGTCTCAGCCTCATCCTCAACCTGTTGTCCTGCTCCGGATGGACCTGCTTCCTTATCTCTGGGCGCCATCTCCTCATCAGAGCTACTGCTGCTTAGCTCCTCATTTGGTTTACGAAATTGAACACTTTTCCCTTTGGTTTGCTCCGACACATTAAAAGCTCCGGACTGCAAGAGTTGATCAAGCTCTTTGTCAGATATTGCTTCTTCCTCTGGTACAATTGCTCCACTAGCATCAACTTTTGGAATGGTGATGGTGATTCGTCCACCTTCCTTTGTTTTTCCCTTCTTCTTCTTGTCAGCTAGGATTGCTTGCTGGGAAGCCTCCCCGTACCGCCTGCTCCAACAACTGAGTAGCTATTTTTGCCTCAGCACGTTCATCGGCAGCCTTCTTAATTTGCTCAAAATTTTGATCTCGAGCCTCAAACATCATCTGCTCGAGCTTCTTCTTATATGTTTTCTGCTCCTTTGCCCTTTGCTCCGCCTTCCTCTTCCTCTTCCTTTCATTTATTCCTTTTAATCTTTCAGACAGAGGCTTAGATGACAAAGGACTAGCCATCTTCTGTTGTTCTACTTTAGGAGTCTCAGCCTCCTGCTCCGGGGTCTCCTTGGAGCTTCTTTCTCCTGCTCCGATTTCTTCACTAACCTTCGCTTGATCCTCTTCTTCTCAGGCTCAACAGTGGTGGGGACGTCCTTAGAGAGCATATCCAGTGGCTTCTGAATCCGCCTCCTAGTCCTCCTCTTCTCAGGCATAGTGATCTCTGTTTGGGGCCTCTTAGGAATGGTAGCAACAAGAGGATCCAGTTGAGCGGTAGATACATGGACATCTTCGAGCTCAAGCTTCTCAATATCTTCGAGCTCCTCAAAGCACTTCTCTGTCTCTGCTTCTTTCCGAGCAGCCGCTATCTCCTCCAGAGTCATAGCAATGGCGAGCTCCAACTGCTGGAATGCGAGCTCAGCAGGGTTAGGATGCTCTGGAGATGTAGGAATTGTGGTGTCCACGTTCGTTGTGCCCTTCAGAATCCTCGGACGGCTAGCGTCAGGATGAGCAGTTGCCTTCCTCGTTTGTGGAATGAAGTCCGTCGGAAGCAACCTCTCCCCTGCATCCAGCCTTTTCTTATGAAAAAACATCTCGATGAACTTACTGATTTTTAAGCCAAAGTTCACATTCGAAGAGAATGTGCCATCCCTCTTTACAGTCACATTCTTTTTTACATGCTCCAGCCACCTCCCATAAAAGAATTCTGCGCAATTTCCCTTAACCTTGTCCACCAGGGCCATCATCATGGAATACCTGTGAGCAGACATTTGAGAGTACAAACCAGCATCACACTGGAACATTTTGATCACTAGCTCAGCCAAGAGCTTGTATTCTCCCCTAAATTGGTTGATAGAGTGTGCGACTTTGAAGGTGATCGGCTGCCCTTTGTAGTCTTTCACTAACTCTGGCTTCTTCCACAACTTCCATCGCCTCTCCATCTCAGCCTGATCGTGTAGCTTATACGTAGCAATACAAGCACCGTCTTTGGGAAGCCCAAACTTTGCAGCAAGAATATCTGCATTTACCTCCAATATCGTACCAAATACCGAAGTCTTAAAAGACTTTTCAGAGGGCTCTTCCACTACTGCCCTAGCATAAAACTCAGACACCATATGTGGGTGGAACCACGATGGCTCTGCTGACAAATACCCAAGAACTCTAGCTTCGGTAAGAACTTCCATGAGCCATTCTGGAAATTGCGAAGCAACGAGAGGGGTGTACAAAATTCGGTCCTTCATAATCTGCACCGCGCGTCTCTGTTTGTTGGAAAGATTGGACTGTGCCTTGGTCTTGGCAAGCGTCACCAACTGACCATATGGAACGCCATCTTCCACATCCTCCTTCTTGACGACACCAGTGTATTCAGGTGCCCACCTCTCATGGAGAGTCATAGTGGAAGTAAGGGATTGGATAGGAATACCGGACTCAGTAGACGAATCCGATAAGGCGGTATGAACAGATGGTTCGGAACCAGAGTGATGAGATTGGGAGGGGGATTCAGGGTTAGCAGCCATAGTAAAAGAACTTAGAAAACTTTGAGAGAGATTCTGGGAATTTTTAGAGGGCTTGAAGGGTTGAAGGCTTAGGGATTTCAATTTCTGTAAAGTGAAGAAATTCGAGTAAGTGAAGCGTATATACCTTACGGGTAAGGATCCGACTGTTGGGGTTACGCCTCTTTAGATGCAATCGATGGCTAGGCTTTGTAAGGACGTTTCGTATGGTGACCCACGCCCCTACGACCTCGAGTATCGATGACGTGTCAATCTCTGGTTCATCGCCGCCATCTTCATGCAATAAATGCACGTCCCATTTAAAATTTAAATTCATCCCGCGTTTGACTTCCTTTGCATGGTGGAGACTGCTATGGGTTGGGACTTAGCAGTCTGCTATTGTGGGAAATCCTTAGCATGCATATGAGTCTGCTGAGAGCTTGGACTCAGCACTCAATTTAGACAGATATAGTCTGCTGAGGATTCGAACTCAGCAGCCAAATCCTCTAGCAACCTTCAATGAATATTCCCCAATATCAAACACCTTCGGGAATGCTAAGAGCTTTGACTTAGCACTCCTCTGCTATCTGCTCAGCAGTCTTGACTTAGCATCAAGACCTAGCAGTCTATAGATGTAAGCTTGGATACTTTTCTCCATCTCCTTCAGAACTTCAAGAAATCCAGAAAGAAAGAGAATAACAACTCATTCATCCATAGCATCGTCTATCTCCATAAAGCCTAACTTGATGCATAATTCTTTAAATTTGGCCTCAGCTAGCGGTTTAGTGAAGATATCTGCAATCTGTTCTTCTGTGCATATATAATGGACGTCGATATCCTTCTTCTCTTGATGATCTCTAATGAAGTGATGTCGAATATCAATATGCTTCATCCTCGAATGATGAACTGGGTTCTTCGTTATGCACATTTCACTATTGTTGTCGCAGTAGATCGGCGCACATTCAGGAGGAATATCATAATCTTGCAATTGCTGTCAAATCCTTAAGATTTGCGCACAACAACTAGCGGCTTCTACATACTCTGCTTCAGTAGTAGATGTAGCCACTGAGTGCTGCTTCTTGCTAAACCAGCTAATGAGCTTGTGTCCAAGGAATCGGCTTGTCCTGCTGGTGCTCTTCCTATCAATCTTGCACCCTCCAAAGTCTGAATCTGAGTAGCCACTCATTGCTAGACCATCTGACCTTGGATACCAAATTCCTAGACCTTCGGTGCATTTGAGATATCGTACAATCCTCTTAGCAGTATCCAGGTGCGACTTTTTGGGGGTTGCTTGATATCTCGCACATAGAACAACAACATACAATATATCTGGTCTGCTAGCTGTGAGATATAGCAGTGAACCGATAATACCTCTATAGAGAGTAGGATTCACATCATCTCCCTCCTTTTCAAGCGCAGCTATACAGGTCGGGCTTATTGGAATCCTTAGACTCTTCGTCTTCTCCGGACAATACTTAGCAATCAGGTCGTGAGTGTATTTCCTCTGATGAATAAATATCCCCTCGCTTGACTGATGGACTTGTAATCCGAGAAAGTATGACATCTTTCCCATCATACTCATCTGGAAATTACTTGTCATAAGCTTTGAAACTTGTCACACAAGCTTTGATTCTTCGATCCAAAAATAATGTCGTCGACATAAATCTGTACGAGCAAGATACTTCCTTCGTCCTTAATACGAAAGAGAGTCTATCTTTCCTTTCTTGAATCCATTAGCTAGCAAGAACTTAGACAAAGTTCCATACCACGCTCTTGGTGCCTGCTTCAAGCCATATAAGGCTTTCCTTAGCCTATAAACTTGGCTTCCCTGCTCAAAGCCTGGTGGTTGCTCGACGTAAACTTCCTCCTTGAGCTCACCATTAAGAAAGGCGCTCTTCACATCCATTTGCAGCACCGAAAACTCATGATGTGCAGCATATGCTAAGAATAAACGAATAGCTTCCAGTCGGGCTACTGGAGCAAACGTCTCGTCATAGTCTACTCCTTTGCATTGTCTGTAGCCCTTTGCTACTGGACGAGCTTTGTTGTGGATGACCATTCCTGACTCATCTTTCTTGTTCTTGAACACCCACTTGGTTCCAATAACACTCTGATGCTCTAGTATATCTACTAGATCCCAAACATGATTGCGCGTGAAACTCTGCTAGCTCCTCCTATATAGCATTTGAGGATTCAGCAGTCATCTTTCCCTTATTATTCTCTTTAGCATATAACTTTCCAGCAGAGATGAAGTGAATCTTTCTCTGCTTAGAAGTTTCTGCCTTATCAAGTACAACCTTCTTATAGGATTTGCTAGAAGCTTCAATACTACCAAGGCCTAACCCAGATCTTTGTTGGCTCACAATGGCATTTAGTACTGCCTTGCTAGTAGTATAAGCACAAATGCATTCCTTACTAGCCCTGTTTTTCAAAGCGTGATTCTCCTTTTCAAGGTTTTGAAAGTTTTCAGAGAGTTTGGAGAAATCATCCTTAAGTTTCGAGAGTTCTTCGCTATCAGACCTTAGTCTTTTGACTTCATCGGTCAAAGATGTGACTTTTAATTGTAGCGAAGTGTTCTCTCCTACTATAGCATCTTTCATTTCATACATATTTGAAAACTCTAAAAATAGCTTAGTAAGGTAATCGTCCTCGGAATCTAAGGAAGTAGACTCCTTCAATTGATGCGTGATAGCTGGAAAAGAAATACTCATGGAAATTACCTCCTGAGCATCGACTGCAAGAGCCGATTCAGCAGGCTGCTCAGCATCCACATCAGCATCCTCAAAAATATTTGCCATTAACACGAGCATGGCATCCTCATCATCTTCTTCGGAGGAATAATAATACTCCTCATCATTATTTGGGATATCAGGTACCTCAGTCCTCGTCAGCAATGCCCTGGTTATGGCTTTAACAGCACGTCTCTCAAATCTTTGCTTCAGGCGCTCTCTCTCCTCCTTGCTAACTTTCGGACATTCGTGCTTGAGATGGTCTAATGAATCACACTCAAAGCATGTCCTAGGCTTGCGCTGTGCTGAGCGGGTGGATGATGAAGAGAGCTTAGCTTCCTTGGCTTCTTTCTCAGCTTTGGCTTCCAGCATCAGCTTCTGAAGCTTTCTCATCTGCTCTTCCAGCTCGTTGATCTTTAAATCAACAGGTTGAGAACCTAAGGTTGAGACAACCTCCTTCGCTGGTGATGCTGGAGCAGATCTCTCACTACGGAAAGGCTTCTTGGGCTTCCATTTGCTGAGATCTCTCTTAGCGAAGAATGCTAAGTCTTCAGAGTTAGCAGCGGGTGCCGATTGAGCTTGTGCCACAACTGCTTTATTCTTCTTTGACTGCTGGATTATAGACTCGTGAGTTTTAAGTTGAGCAAATACCTCGGATGTTGACATGTTGCTGAGGTCCTTCTCGCTCAAGCTTGTCATCTTCACGAACCAGTCTTCTCTTGGGAAGAGTTTAGAAATGATCTTGTTGTTCATCTCCCCATTGTCATATGTTTTTCCCAAGTTGCGAAGCTCTCCAACAATAGTGTTGAACCTTTCTTCCATAACTTGAATAGATTCTCCTGCATGCATAGAGAAGGATTCATATTTATCAACAGCTACCTGGAGCTTGTTGCGCTTCATTTGGTCGGTTTCCTACGAGGATTCACAGACATAATCCTACATTTGCTTCCCTGTATGAAAGTCCAAAGCTTTATCTGCCATCAACGGAGGCAAAGAATCAATGATAAGCTTCTTTGCTAGGTGCTCCAGCTGAGCTCGCTTTTTATCCTCTATTGTATACTCCTCGAATAGCTTTGGGATCATTTGAGGTGGTGCCGGTTGTCCATCAGCGACTTATCCTATAAAAGTGTTAGCTTTCATGATTTTCATAGGACCTTTCTCAAGAACATCCGCCATCTCCGGATGAATGCTTTGAAGTTGTATGATGGCGAGCTTCTGCCATGAGTTGAACTTCTCCTTGGTATACTTGGGCAGGGTATGGTTCATCTTGGCAAACTTTAGACCTAAGCTAGACAAACAAAGAAACAAAATACTAGCGCAAGGAAGAACTAGATCTGGTCTTAAAGCGACTCAAAAGCAGTCGGTCTTTCAACCTCCTGCTCTGATACCACTTGTTGGTCCCAAGATCATAGTCGTCGTGGTGAATACAAACAACAAACACACACGAAATGCAGCGGGATATTAACGTTCACTTGCACTTAAGTTCTTCTTTATCAAAGTAGTTTTAGCTTAATGTAAGGTTAAGGTTTCTTCAAGTTATACTCTAGCGACTTGGTTGATAGATTTCAAAAACAAACACGAGAAATAGTAAATCAATAAAACAGTAAGGAGACACGATATATATAGTAGTTCAATCAAATAGATCTACGTCCACTCCTTAGCCGAAACGTTCGACCCGGCCACTACAAAACTATCCTCCGTTACTTCGTTCTTCTCAAACAGCTGCAGCTCCGGCCAAGTCAAGCGCGAACCTTCGTAAAACTTGTCCTTCGCTGCTAGGGGGAGCTTTTAAAGTTCTCTCCTGAACTTGTCTGTTTTCGGCAATATGCCCGTCAGAGTCAATCCCTTTTCAGAGATATGACTGTTGGATGCTTCCTAGGATGGAAGGTATCCCAATGATTGGATTATCGACCGAAGTTAAGGAATCTCTTAAAGGCAGTGTCAGATATTCAATGGAAGACACTCCTGGTTGTTGAGAGCTTTGAATACACTTTTATC
>JAPKLW010001172.1:33303-43699 GCA_026898455.1 Plectranthus barbatus | reverse complement strand
GCTACGCCGTGGGGCTGACGTGGCACGCAGCGATTGGTGGCACCCAAACGTCGGACTGCGCAGACACTGTGCACATTAAATGTGGCATTAAATGCCGCATTAAATTCTGAGGGCTGTACACGCAAGTCAGATTTGAACGATCCCGCCTTTTCTGATACAGCTGGGACTCAACTGGTCATCAGTAGTATAACTGGTCAACAGTTATATGCCAGTTGAATACTTCCCCCTGTCAGCGTGGCCTCCTTACCAGTTGACAACTGGTACTTACGACTGGCACCCGAGTCAGTCGTAGGAAATCGCCAGTTGTCTGCTGACAACTCGAAGGATAAGAAAATTGAGAGCTTGGACTCAATTTTATTCCGCGTCATCTTCTCTTTCAAGAAATCCACTTCTTATCATCGCTTGAAATTGGGAACTGGGACCCAATTTCGCTTGAACTGATGGTTTGTGCTGGCAAATTGAAATGAGAGCTGGGACTCATTTCCTCAACACTTGGGCTCGCATCAATCTCTAGAAGACCGAGTTTGATGCACAACTCCTTGAATCTTGCTTCTGGTAGTGGCTTGGTGAAGATGTCAGCCAATTGATCTTCGGTTCTGATGTAGTCCACGCTGACATCCTTCTTCTCGACATGATCACGTATGAAGTGATGTCGAATATCTATGTGCTTGGTTCTAGAATGGTGAACCGGATTCTTCGTGATGCACATAGCGCTGTTGTTGTCGCAATAGATTGGAACACAGCCAGTGTCCACTTCATAGTCCTCCAGTTGTTGCTTGATCCAAATAATTTGAGCACAGCAACTGGCAGCGGCAACATATTCAGCTTCAGTGGTAGATGTAGCAACTGAGTGCTGCTTCTTGCTAAACCAACTAATTAGCTTGTGTCCTAGAAACTGACACGTACCACTGGTACTCTTTCGATCTATACGGCATCCAGCAAAGTCTGAATCTGAATATCCAATGAGTGTAAGTTCATCATTTCTGGGATACCATATTCCAAGAGATTCAGTCCCCTTCAGATATTTCACTATCCTCTTTGCAGCTTCCATGTGTGACTTTTTCGGATTGGCTTGAAATCTGGCACACACTCCGACTGAGTACGAGATGTCGGGTCTGCTGGCTGTGAGATAGAGAAGTGATCCAATGATTCCTCGGTAGATGGTAGGATCAACTGATTCACCTTGCTCATCAAGAAATATTTGACAACTGGTGCTCATAGGTATTCTGAGGGACTTAGTTTTCTCTGGGCAATACTTCTGAATTAACTCCTTCGTATACTTCCGCTGGCTGATAAAAATTCCATCAGCTGACTGCTGGACCTGGAGTCCGAGAAAGTATGTTAACTTGCCCATCATACTCATCTGAAATGATGTCTGCATCAGTTGAGAAAACTTCTCGCAGAGAGTTATATTCCTTGATCCGAATATGATGTCATCAACATAGATCTGCACCATCAGCATGTCACCTCCATCCTTGAGAAGGAAAAGGGTTCTATCAATCTTCCCTTTCCGAAATCCATTGCTGATAAGGAATTGTGACAGCGTTTCGTACCAAGCCCTGGGCGCCTGTTTCAATCCATACAGGGCCTTTCTCAGCTTGTACACCTTGGTGCCAACTTCAAAGCCTGGAGGTTGCTCAACATTAACCTCCTCTTTTAGCTCGCCATTCAAGAAGGCGCTCTTCACATCCATCTGGAATACTGTGAAGCCGTGATACGCTGCATACGCAAGGAACAGCCGTATCGCCTCCATTCTGGCAACTGGTGCGAAGGTCTCATCGAAATCGATCCCTTCACACTGCCTGTAACCTTTGGCAACTAAACGAGCTTTATTTCTGACCACGGTGCCATTCTCATCTCGCTTGTTCTTGAAAACCCACTTGGTGCCAATCACTGACTGATGTGATGGTCTCTCCACCAAGTCCCAAACATTATTGCGAGTGAATTCAGCAAGCTCCTCTTGCATGGCATTAATCCAATCAGCGGATTCTAGCGCAACTCCTATGGAAGTAGGTTCCATTTGAGAAATAAAGCAACTTAGGAGCACACTGCCGAGTCGAGTCTGGACAGAACCTTCCGGATCACCGAGAATAGCATCAGTTGGGTGATCCCTCAGCCATCTGGGAGGACCAGCGACTGCTGGTGCCGGCTGTGAAATAGGTTCTTCTGTCCTGATAACTGGTGCTTCCACATTTTCACCAGTCGGAGCTGGAACTGCAACTGGCAGTTGACCTTCACCAGTCGGAACTGGAATTTCAACTGGTGGTTGACCTTCGCCAGTCGGAACATCTTCCTCAGCTCCACTGTCTGACTGACTTCCCGAACCTTCACCAACGTTGTCAGTATCAGCTGGTATCTCCATTCCAGCTGGTTCATCGTTGTCTTCTGGCTCAAAGATTCCAGTCGGAATTCCCCCTTGATTTTTGCTAGATCCACTCAGGGAGATTGAGTGTAAGGTCTCAGCAAGGTCATTTGCATCACCGACCCTCTCAGGTTGCTGATGGGCACCTGAGGGAACTGGTTGTGAAGATGATCCAGTCATAGGTTTAGTCGAACCAGTTGGTTGAGCATCGGAAGAATTCCTGCCCAACTGGTCGCTGACATCCTTGACCTCAGGAACATCTTCAGCCAGTTGGCGTAAGGTCCTGCGCACTAAAGTAGCTTCATCAAAAACAACATTGCATGTTATTTCCACAAGCTGGGTAGTCTTGTTAAATACTCTATAGCCCTTGTGAGAGGGATGTCCATATCCGACGAACACACCCTCATCAGCCTTAGGCGAGAAAGCATTTAACTTCGACTTCCCATTATTATGGATATAACATGGTGAACCGAATGCACGAAGATGAGCTATAGAAGGCTTACGACCAAAATACACTTCGTAGGGAGTTTTCTGGAGTCTGTCGTTGATCCCGCTTCTATTCTGAGTATAGCAGGCAGTCACCAACGCTTCTCCCCAGAAACTCTGTCCCAAGCCGGACTCAGCCAGCATGGACCGGACCGCTTCTTTCAGCGTCCTGTTCCTACGTTCTGCCAGTCCATTCTGCTGCGGTTGCCTTGGTGTAGATCTCTCATGTTTGATCCCGGCCTCCGCGCAAAAATCCATCAGCAGACTGTTGCAGAATTCAGTCCCATTGTCTGATCGAATTCGCTTTACCACAGCTTCTCTCTGTTTCTGAGCTTGGATGATCAATTCTGGAAGAATGATCTTCACCTCATCCTTGGTTCTGAGAAGCTTTACCCAGGTATAGCGCGAGTAGTCATCGACTACCACCAGCGAGTATCGTCTTCCTCCAATGGTTTGCGGTGTTACTGGTCCAAACAGGTCCATGTGTAACAACTCGAGTACCTGACTGGTACTGGGGCAGACTGGCGACTGGTTCTTGAAGGACTTCCTAGTTTGTTTGCCTTGCTGGCAAGCTTTGCAAATTCCTTCCTTCTTGAACCCGCCCTTGGGAAGACCATCTACAAGATCATGCTTGGTTAGATAATTAATAGTTTTGAAATTTAGATGACTTAACCTTTTGTGCCACAGCCAGTTAGTTTCCATGGAACTGGTGGCTACAAAGCATGTATCAGTCTTCCCGCTTTGCCAGTCAACAACATAGAGACCTCCTTTCCTGACACCTTTCAGCTTGGTCTCGCCAGACTCTTCATTCTTGATCTGGCACCCTGATTTGTCAAACACAATGGTATAACCATTGTCGCACAGCTGACTGATGCTCAGGAGGTTGTGCTTCAGATTGGTGACAAGGGATACATTCACAATTCTGACATCATCCTTCTCGATGCAGCCCTTGCTAATAACTCTGCCCTTGGAGTTATCACCAAAAATAACTGGAGGTCCTCTGACCTTGGTGAGCTCAGAAAATAGGAACTCCTCACCAGTCATATGAGCCGAGCAACCACTATCTATGATCCACTCGCTCGATCTCTGAAGCTGTGTTGCATGATCCTGTTCCTGCAAGAAAATGAAATTATTTAGGTCCCCGATCATCAGCGGGTCCTGCAGGGTTAGATCTCTGGATCATTCCTTTTGGAATCCAGACTTGAGTAATCTTCAGCTCGGTGTTAGCCTTGCTGACATCACTTGTGGCCTTTCCCTTCCTTTTAAAATAATGCATGGATTTGTTTTTGGAAGGTGTGGCTGTGTGTGCGGTTCCTCTGGAAGTATTCTTCCTCTGAGGGTGTCGGAAATTTCTTTCCGACCGCATGTGTTGCCTTGGTGGTCTCTGGAATTGTGGACCACGATGAATAGCCTTCCCAGCCCTTGAGAAAAGGTTTTGATTGGGCTCAGGCCTCCGATAGGTGTTCCCCCTATCGGGAAATATCCTTCTCTCAGTATTCCGCTGAGATTTGGATCCCTTGTAAGCATGCTGGCAACTGGCATACTTGTAAGGTTGGGCGTGGAATCTCTGGACAGCTGGTGCTGGCTGTCGGATTCCACTGGCAGCTGACGCTGACTTCCTTGCCTTAGAATAATTCAGCTTAGTCTGCGTCTTCGGGTATGCTGGCGTCCTGTCAGCAGAGGATCTTGCCAGTTGAGGATTTTGTCTTGATGACTCACCTATGTATCTGGACTTATGGTTCCTATGCTGATCAGCCACACGGGACTGACTGGTATTACCAGCTGGTGCTGATGCATTTACCAGTTTGCCCTTACCCTTACCAGTACTGATTCGTTCGGGCTGATTTATGCTCAAATCTTTTGTAAATCCCAACCCGGACTTATCAGAAGGCTTTCTCCAATGAGATAGAGCCTTTTCCAAATCCTTTGAGCCTTTATTCAAAAAATTTATTCTATTTTCTTGCTCCAGAACGAGATCGTGAAAGTTATCTCGCTCAGTTTTTGTAATTTGAAAATCTTGGAGCAACTCAAAGTGATTCTTTTTCAAAGTGGCTAGCTCTTCACTGACTGACCTCGATTTTTCAATCTCCTTGGTCAAAATAGAAATTTGATCTTTCAGCGAAGCATTTTCACTAGCCAAGACATTCTTTATTTCATAAAATTTTAAAAATTCTTTTTGAAGAATGTCTATAGTGACAGCTTCTGAGTCGGAGCAACGCGACTCAGAATCGTCTAGACAAATAGAAGGCATGATATGCATTGGGAGAGCTGATGATTGTACCTGATCATCAACTGCAAGTGCCTCTTCACTGTCAGCACTTCCTTCAGCTGACTCCTCGCCAAAAGCTGCCATGAGTGCCAGTAGAGCTTCCTCTTCTGACTCCTCGTCTGACGCATACTCCCCATCATCATGGTCGGGTATGTCAGGCACCTCAGTCCTGGTCAGCATAACCTTGGCAACGGCCTTGGAGGCGCGCTCTTCAAAGAGCTTCTTTAGCCTTTCCCGCTCATTTTTGTCCACCTGTGGACATTCAAACTTTAAATGATCAGGGGATTGGCACTGGTAGCAAGCACGGGGAGCTCTCTTGACGAATTTGCCGTCAGTTGAGCTCAGAGATACTCCCTGCTTTGACTTGGCTTTCTCCAGAAGGAAAGCCAGTCGTTTCATCTGTTGCTCAAGATCTGCGATAGAGCTCTCGCCGTCTTTTGAGTTAGATCCCGATGTGACTGGGATCTCTTTTGGCTGGTTGTGCTGGGCAGCAGATCTGTCAGCATGGAAGGGCTTCTTGTGCTTCCACTTGAAGTCCTTCTTGACGAAATAAGCTTCGTCTTGAGCTTTGATGCTGGGGGATCCGATGTTCCGGATGGCCTCATTCTTGTTCACCATCTGGATGTCCCACTCGTGTGCCTGCAACTGAGCAAATAACTCCTTGGGAGTCATCTTGGACAGGTCCTTCTCCTTCAGAGCTGTGGTCTTCACGAACCAGTCCTCCTTGGGCATCTTGGACAGGATCTTGGCATTAAGATCTTCATTTGAATACTTCCTGTCCAGGGACTTTAGCTCGCTGACGATGGCGTTGAATCTCGCCTCCATCTCCTTGATGGTTTCTCCAGGCAGCATCTGGAAGGACTCATACTTGTCCACCGCAACCTGCAATTTGTTGCGTTTCATTTGATCAGTTTCTTGACCTAGACTATCAAGATAATCCCATACTCCCTTGGCATTGTTGAACTGGAGTGCATCCTCCATCAATGACTCTGGAAGACATGCCAGGATCAGTTCATGAGCAATGGAATCCAACTGATTCCGCTTCCTGTCCTCAGCATTCCATTCGTCTTGGGGCTTTGGGATCACGGCAGCTGGACGATCTCCTAGCTGGTGCTGAATCTTGGTGATCTCAATCGGCCCTGTCTCTAGCACATCTTTCATCTCTGGATGAATGCTCTTTAGAGAGATAAGAGTCCTCTTCCGCCATGTATCATGCTTCACAGACTTGTAGTCGAGTAGCTTCGGAATATTCATCTTGATGTACCTGAGCTAATCAAACAGACAAGCAAAAAGAAGAGAGCGCAAGGAAACGCGGATCACGGTCCTAAGCGACTCAGATACGAACGGTCTATAAGAACCGTCCGCTCTGATACCACTTGTTGGTCCCGGATTATCAGGGTATAACTTGGCAGCGGAAAATGTGTTAATTCGTTTCTTGCGCTCTGCTGGTTACTCAGCTGACTGGGACCTTGTCAGCTGGTAAGTCAACTGGCACTTTGAGTACTCAGCTGACTGGCAACTGGCTCGTCAGCTGGTAGCTCAAGACTTAGAATATTTTAGGCCTTGTTTGCACAGTTATATTAGTTTTCAGATATACACCAGCACTTGGGTGCTGGGTTTTAAATCAGTATGAAATGCAGAAAGCTGATAAAAGACAAAGGATTTATAGTGGTTCGATCAACTGATCTACGTCCACTCTCCAGTCGTAGCACTGGAAATTTCACTAAGAGTAATCGGGTACAAGCGTCCTACGATCTATCTCTAGCTGGTGAATGCCTCGTCCACCAGTTCACTAGATCAACCGCTCCCGGCCTTGTCCTTCTTCAACTCTGATCAGCTGTTGGAGTGCGAGCACGTCACTTCAACCTCCTTAGCTGACTGCGTGGGTGTTTAGTTCTCCCAAGAACGTGTCTTCTCAATATGGCAAAAAGCCCGTAATAACTCAGGTGCTGGCTGGCACAAGAGCTGCTGTGAACTTCCTCGGAAGAGAAAGAACACCAAAGAGATCAATAACTTACAAGCTGGAAGCTTGAAGTCTCGTGTTTGAATAAATCAACACACGGATAGCCTTTAGAAAGGCCTCGAAAGAGTTGCTTGCTTGCAATAAAGTTTCTGACTTTCGGTAGTTGAGCGAGAGAAGAAATATTGAATGTTGATGGATCCCAGGTATTTATAGACGCGGGATCCCATTCAAACTTCTAGCCGTTTGGACTCATCCGGAAAAGGTCTCTGTCCTCGCATGTCCTTCTGACGGCGGCAGGTAGGAATTTTCGGAAAGCGCCATGCTTTTGTCCACTTTATCTGACATTGATCTCTTTATGTCAGAACGGCACTATTCGTCAGTACGAGGAATCGGAACTGGTGTCTTGAACTGATAGACTTTAAGGTATCCTCCCTTAAAGTCGTGCTTTGTCAGTTTATTCCTCAGACGAATCTTCTTTTTGTCTCAAAGACTCTGGGAGAGCGAATCTAAAATTCTGCTGGTAACATCCGACTGGTAGAACATTCTGGTGATCTTGTGCTGGCAGTCTCTGCTGGTGACTTGCGCTGGCACAATCTAAGTCTACCAATATGTCTGATGTTAACTCTTGGAATCTCCCATGACTGGTGGCTTCACCGCTGGTGAACAGTGTCAGTGAGAACACCTATTCTGCTGATAAGGTTTGTCAGCTCCCTGCTGATGAAAACCTTCCCAACTGGTGAACAGTAGCCAGTCATTAGCTCTTCTCATGCTGATGAACAGTGTCAGCACGAGTCTTGTCAGTCGCTTGCTGGTGAGACTTTTCTCAACTGGTAAGTACATCTCATGCTGGTGAACAGTAGCCAGCATGAGTCTTGATCAGCTGCGACTTACAACTCAAAAGACCTAAACAGGACTTTACATTTGAGATCTAGAGCTATCTAGAGACAACTGACGCTGGTAGGACTTAGGATTTGATCCACCAAAACACCAAACTAGAATCTAAACAAGTAGCTACTGGGGAGAGGAAACTTAGCCAAATTTCCCAACATATATATATATATATATATAGAGAGAGAGAGAGAGAGTTGTGATCATATGTTACCAACCTCCTAGATGTTATACGAGGTCAAAACTCATCCCTTAATTTTTTTTTAAATTATGTGCTCCAGATTTAAACTTGAGTAATGAATTATTAATTATTAGTTTTCTTATAAATTATTAGTAAGAGATATTTAGTAATTATATAAATTCCAGTTACAATGTATTGAAAATTATATATCTTTTGAATCCCCTTTTTCAAGCTAGTTATTTATTTTTCATAACTATTTTTTTCTCATTTATAATTTTTTTTGGCTTCATCTTCTTTTTTTAAACTCATGTTTTCTTCATGTGAGAAAAAAAAGGATGAATTTTATCCGTTAGATCTAAATAAATCAATGGTTGATAAACAATCAAGCAACAACTATAGCACAATCAAGCAACATATTAATGTTATCTGATTGTGTTTTAGTTGTTGCTTAGATTGTATATAAACCATTAATTTATTTAGATCTAACGGATAAAATTTATTCTTTCTTCTTACAGTGGAATCTTTCTCACCTGATCTTATCCACACACACACACACACACACACATATATATATATAGAGGAGGGATCATGTAAAAAAAAATCCCCCTGTGAGAAAAAAGAATGAATCATATCCATCAGATCTAAAAAAATCAATGGTTGTTATTGAATCAAGCAACAACTAAAATGCAATGAAGCAACAAAATAATCAAGCAACAACTAAAGCACAATCAAGCAGCATTGCAATCAAGCAACGACCTGAATACAACCAAGCAATGTTGTGAATGCAATCAAGCATCTTTCCCATTTTCTCACGTTGAGAGTTTTCTTACTGGATCCGCTCCCTATATATATATATATATATATATATATATGGAGCAAATCCAGTGAGAAAAATCTTAACGTGAGAAAGTGAGAATTGTGTTTATGACGTTGCTTGATTGTGTTCAGGTTGTTGCTTGATTGTGTTTAAGTTGTTGCTTGATTATTTTGTTGCTTGATTGTGTTTTAGTCATTGCTTCTTTGCATATCAACCATTAATTTTTTTAGATCTAATGGACATGATTCATTCTTTTTTCTTACAGGGAAATTTTTTTACCTGATCCACTCCCTATATATATATATATGAGTTGGATCCGGTGAGAAAAATTATCCCGTGAGAAAATAAGAATGTTGTTTGATTATGTTTACAATATTTCTTGATTGTGTTTTACTCGTTGCTTGATTACAATGCTGCTTGATTGTGATTTAGTTGTTGCTTAGTTATTTTATTGCTTGATTGTGTTTTAGTTGTTGCTTGATTGCATATCAACTATTGATTTATTTAGATCCAATGGATAAAATTCATTCTTTTTTCTCATGGTAGGATTTATTCTTATTTGATCCCTTCCATATATATATATATATGAATCTCATCCATTAGATCAAACTAAATCAATGACTAATATATAATCAAGCAATAATTAAAATGCAATCAAGCAATAAATGATCAAGCAACAACTGAAATACAATCAAGCAACATCGTAATCAAGCAACAATTAAAATACAATCAAGCAATATTGTAAATGTAATCAAGCGGCTTTATCATTTTATCACGGGGAGAATTTTTATCACCGGATCTAATATATATATATATATATATATATGATCAAGTGCTAAAATTAAAGTTTGTGTTAAATAGGAATGAATCTCAGCCATTGGATTGATAGCATCAATGGTTGAGATTAAAGCATCAAAGATTAAAAAATAAAGCATAATTTTCGTTCGTGCTTAATTACTTTATAAATCATGCTTAATTCGATTAAGCATGATTTATAAAGAAAAAAAACTTAAAATCTGAAAAAATATTTCAATCTGAACCATTGATTTTTTTAGATGAATGATGTAAATTCATTCCAGTTTAATATAAACTAACTTTTAGTATGAGATGTACTACCTACCTATATATATATATATATAAAACTAACTTTTAGTATGAGATGTACTACCTACATATATATATATATATATATATATATATATATGAGTTGCGTTCAAATCCGAACTAAATATCCTGAATGAACTATGAACTTTTCATTGTTGTATGTATAATACCTAATTATGATACTTCATTATTGTGTGTGTAATTGATCATTGTAGTGTATATGATACTGTAATGAGATATCATACATACAATAATGATCAATTACACACACAACAATGAAAGTTCATAGTTCATTCAGGAAGATGAGTTCAGCCTAAAATGCACCC
>JAPKLW010001172.1:0-33203 GCA_026898455.1 Plectranthus barbatus | reverse complement strand
TATATATATATATATATATATAGAGAGAGAGAGAGAGAGGAGGGATCATGTAAAAAAAATCCCCATGTGAGAAAAAAGAATGAATCATGTCCGTTAGATCTGAAAAAATCAATGGTTTATATTGAAACAAGCAACAACTAAAACACAATTAAGCAACAAAATAATCAAGCAACACCTAAAACACAATCAAGCAACGACCTGAATACAATCAACCAACCTCATGAACACAATCAAGCATCTTTCTCACTTTCTCACGTTAAGACATTTCTCACCGGATCCGCTCCCTATATATATATATATATATATAGGGTTGCACTATATGGTTACTTATACCCTATATGTTATATGAGGCCAAAATCCAACCATTAGATTAGAATTTGGGCGAACTAGATTCAATTTAAAAAAGAAAGATTTTCGGTGCATTATGTAATGAAACTTGCTACATTATTTGGGTATAATAGTAATTTTGATGTCCATGATTTGTAATTACGTGCAGGACCACATCCCTTAAAATTGTACTTTTTTCTCTCCTCTAAAATTTCTATAAAACTTTAAATAATCATAACTCATTCAATTTAAATTATTTTTCACGTATAATATATTAAATTAAAGATAATTTAATTATCTTTCAAACGAGATCCTTATTACATATGTTCGGAATAATATATTCGCAGTAAAATTAAATAATGTAACATAATGCAAATGATAATGTAATGATATATTTAAAGTAGTGTATCCTTATTTTGTTCTTAATGGTACATTATCCGTATTATTATTCGTACATTATCTGTCAATTGACTCATACATTATGTAATGTGTTGCGTCTTTTCCTCTCATCTCATCCGGACCTTGATACAAGTACATGATTTGTGTGGAATAGTGGACAAATTGGAACATTATTTAAGTTCTAAATGTTACATTATCTATACAAATATGATGCAGTAAAAATATAAGAGATAATGTAGTACATAAAGATCAAATAATATATCATCTATTATATAAATAATGTAACATCTACATGGTTAAAAACTGCAACTCAAAATAAAGGATGCGGCGTCAAACTTTCATGGATAACTTCTTTTACAATTGTTATATATCTCCTCTATCCACAACCTTCAAGAATTGCACGACGCCCTTTCTCTCGACTGTTGACGATCGCGCTGCACCTTGCCACCACGATCACTGGTGCTGCTAGAGATATGTGAGGAGAGGATAACGCACCGCCTTTGGTCTCTCGTTTGTGCAGCCACTGACTTCGGCGACAATAAAATTAGTTGAGAATACAAACCCATAATTTTACCAACACACCAAAAAAAACTGTGCATACAAGAAAAAAATGAAAAAATAAACTTGTAGTGAACCCTTTGATAAGTCCAACTCTTCTACCCTTAAAATCTGCTAAAAATTTTTCAATAATTATTTCATTAAATTCGTTTCACAATAAAAATGATGAGACATCATTTGCAATAAAGAAACACATCATTTCATTAAATTCGTCTCACAGTCAAAATGATGAGACCGTCTCATATGAAAATTTGCCTTATATATTTACTAAATGACCCTTAGTAACTCATTATTAAGGGAATATAAATTAAAAATTTATAATTTTCAATTAAATCTGGACCACATAATCAAAAAATCGAAGGATGAGATTTGGTTTTAATATAACATTTGGGAGGTGAGTAACATATGATCATCACTCTATATATATATATATATATATATATATATATATATATATATATATAGGGAGCGGATCCAGTGAGAAAACTCTTAACGTGAGAAAGTGAGAAAGATGCTTGATTGCATTCACGTTATTGCTTGATTGTATTCAGGTCGTTGCTTGATTGCAATGTTGCTTGATTGTGCTTTAGGTGTTGCTTGATTATTTTGTTGCTTGATTGCATTTTAGTATTTGCTTGATTCAATATCAACCATTGATTTTTTTTAGATCTGATGGACATGATTCATTCTTTTTTCTCACATGGGGATTTTTTTTACATGATCCCTCCTCTATATATATATATATAGAGAGAGAGAGAGAGAGAAATATCC
This sequence comes from Plectranthus barbatus, assembly GCA_026898455.1. NCBI lineage: Eukaryota > Viridiplantae > Streptophyta > Magnoliopsida > Lamiales > Lamiaceae > Plectranthus > Plectranthus barbatus. Next base: position 31,148 of record JAPKLW010001172.1, on the reverse strand, counting down.
ACTCAAGTGCTAAAATTAAAGTTTGTGATCCGCTCAAGTGCTAAAATTAAAGTTTGTGCTAAATAGGAATGAATCTCAGCCATTGGATTGATATAGCATCAATGGTTGACATTAAAGCATCAAAGATTAAAAAATAAGCATAATTTTTGAATTAAGCATGATTTATAAAGTAAAATAACATGAAATCTGGAAAAAAATTTAATCTCGACTATTAATTTTTTTAGATGAGTGATGCAGACTATTTAGTACAAACTAATTTTAGTATCTGATCCACTCCCTATATATATATATATACAGAAATGATATGCTGCCCACCTTATGGTGAGCTTTCGTGAGCTACAACATATATTTTTATGTTTTTTTAATAAAATTTTATTTTGTTAATCATTTATTTTTTATAATTTTAATTTATTATAGTTTTAATTAACTTTATAAATTCAACCGTAGGGTTCATACACCCAATTAGGGTATAATATATTCTTGTAGCTCACGAAAGCTCACCATAAGGTGGGCAGCATATCACTACTCTATATATATATATATATATATATATTGAAAGCATTAGTTTTGAAACACGGAATTAACTATACATTAGTGGAAAGGTCAAGCTGTTGGAGAGCAAAATGCACAAAATCTCAATGCAAGGTTGCAACCCAAGAGTTTGCGACCTTCCTCCCTTGGTACGTGCACTAAAAGCTTCAGCCGACAGAAACGCCGTGGCTTTCCACTTCCCAGGCCACAAAAGAGGTGAAGCTGCGCCACTAGCCCTCACGCAACTCATTGGAACAAGCCCATATCTCCATGACGTCACTGAAATCCCCGAGCTCGACAGGTATTTTTGTCCCAAAGGCCCTCTCCTGGAGGCTACTACTTTGGCTGCTCACCTCTTCGGAGCTAAAGAGACCTGGTTTCTTGTTTCCGGTACTAGCTCCGGCGTTCAGGCCGCCGTCATGGCCACTTGTTCGCCGGGTGATACCATTGTCCTGCCGCGAAATGCCCATGTTTCCGCCACCAACGGTATCGTATTCTCCGGCACTCTGCCTAAATACATTGTTCCTGAGCACAGCGCCGACTGGGACATTTTTGCTGGGATTAGGCCTTTGCAAGTAAGCATATAATCTAACCAACCTCGTATAAAACTTTTTGCTATTAATTAATTATAGGAATTTTATCGATTCTGGACCCGAAAGATAGTTTAATTATCGATTCAGGACCTGAAAGATTAATTGTCAATTCAGGACCTTAAAGATCACAAAAATTCTCAATTTAGGACCCGAAAGATCATACAATTCTCAATTCAGGACCTCAATATCAGGTCTTGGATTGAGAATGGCTTGATCTTTCGATCCTGGATCGACAAGTCATCTTCCGGGTCCTGAATTGATAATTTAACTATATTTTTGGTCCCGAATTGACAATTCTCCTTAATTATATCAACATGTTGTAGGTTGAAACAGCAATCAATGAGACAAAACTACTAGGCCGGAAAGTTGGTGCGGTTTTCATTACATCCCCCACCTACAATGGGATATGCAGCGATTTGAAGGAGATTTCAAGAATCTGTCTCTCCCATGGAGTCCCGTTGATCGTGGACGAAGCTCACGGCGCTCACTTCAAATTCCATCCAGAAATGCCTCTAACAGCGCTGGAGCAAGGGGCCGACATCTCCATACAATCCACCCACAAAGTCCTCTGCTCCTTCTCCCAGTCATCCATGCTGCATCTCTCCGGCCAAACTGTGGACCGAGAGAGGCTGCAGAAGTGCGTGCATTCCCTCCAATCCACCAGCCCAAACTGGCTTCTTCTAGCATCTCTGGATGCTTCAAGGCACCAACTAAGCATAAATTCCAATACCATATTCAATGAAGCGGTCGCACGAGCTAACGAAGCCAAAATATTGATCAAATCCATTCCTGGGATTTCGGTTCTTGGCCTTTCCGCCTTTACCCATTTTCCCGCCATGGACCCTCTCCGCATCACAATCGGCGTGTGGGAGCTCGGCCTGTCGGGCTTCGAGGCCAACAAGATCCTCGACAATGAATTCGGAATCGTTCCGGAACTCGTCGGCACTAACTCCATCACTCTAGCATTTAGCTTGGGAACAACTAGGGAGCATGTGGGAAGGCTTGTTTCTGCACTGTACCATCTGTCCAAGACTTTCTCAGCCTCAAGGCCTGCAAATGACAAGCTTCCAGTCGCCGGGAAAGGCATATACGACGGCGCAGTCATGGGATTGAGCCCCCGAGAGGCTTTCTTCGCGATGAAGACGAAGAAGAAGTTGGTGGATTGCGTCGGAGAAGTGTGTGGTGAGTGCATCTGCCCTTACCCGCCCGGGATCCCGGTGCTGGTCCCCGGCGAAGTCATCACTGAGAAAGCACTCTCTTACCTCCTCCAGATTAAGCGGCTTGGCGGTGTTATCATCGGGACTGCCGATCCTTTCCTTCGCTCTATAGTTGTTTGCAAGCAGCAGCTGCATGCTCACTCATGAATACATCCATCCAGACAAAGACAAAAATAAAACCGTAGTGGTGTGAACTAAAAACTACGTACAACATGCCATGAAGCATGAAAATAATAATACTTTGTTTCTCATTCTGCATTACTTTTACACGTCACCAACATGTTTTTTTTAGTGGTTTCAATCCAACTATCTTGCTCTTCTTAGACTTAATTATAATTAAGATGAGTTTCGAGATTTTTATATGATATTTAAAATTTTCAAATACAATCTAATTTTAATTGAATCTACATGAATCTTCTGATATTAATTTAGATTGTAATTAAATATTCATTAATTTTTTAAAGAAAAAATTATTTATTCAATAAATAATTATCATAGATGTTAGAAATATTGTTAGAAATATTATAACCCCTTAATCTTAATTGTATGTATTTTTGTTTTGGTGCATCAAAGCTTAGTCGATCTAGTTTCTAGCAACTTAGAATCGTGTCAAATTGTAAAAATCCTGTATAAGATACTCTTATTCGAGTTGTAATAGAACTAGAAGAAAGGATCGAAGTTTGCTGAAGGAATCAGCAAAGCTCAAGGAGAATGCTGGAAGACTCAAGCAAACGGGACGAAAGTGCTTGAAGGGACAATGAAGATTGCTAAAGTAGCCAACAAACATTGAAAAGACTAGCAAGCATATGAAGATTGCTGAAAACATTTAGCGGAATGCTGGAAGAGTAAAGCAAACTTGTTGCTGAATCTCAGCAGGATCGCTGAGATATCAGCAGACAACCAACTGCTAGCAAACGCATGACATTAATCAACAATCAATACGGAGTCGTGAAGCAGAAGGATCCTAAATCACATGGAAAATCTTCGAATCAAAAGGAAGGATAATCAACAGACAAAAAGAAGGTTTCCAGATTCAAACTCAAAGATCCGTTCTGACAAAGACAGCTAAAGTGAGGAGAATGCCAATCAGAGAGAAAGGAGATCTGAAGAGTCTCTGCACTTCGCAGAAAAAGAAGGAAGGAGATTGGCGAGCATACATCCAGTGTCTAATGGACAAGACTCAAGCGGACATTTGAATCTTCGCCTATAAATAGAGGATTTTGCGAAGAGCTAAAAAGTTCCGGAGTTCCGAAGTTTGACAATTCAAATATTAATAAGCTCACACGAGATATCATCTGTCGAATTCATATCCGAGCACTCATTGATCGGGGCTTTGTAAAAGCTTCCGAATTCAGCTCGCGACCATTGAAGTTCTCTTCAAGGTTATTTTTGGGATTATTTCTGTCCTAGAAAGAATCTAGCAATCACCTTGTTCTACAAGAGTGATTATCACGGTCTATTGCCGCAAAAAGGAAAGGTTCCGGGAAGAACTATAAAACTCCCAAGTTCGACGTCCAAGGAGAAAGGAGGTCTGACCTCAATCTAAGGAGTTTCAAGGTGAATATTGAAGACCGAGGTGATTGAAAGTGCGCGGTGACCAGACCGAGGAGCTGTTCAACGTTAGAGATCAAGCCTGACCTTGTAATCAATCATAGTGAATTTTCTGTCAAGAGGACTGAAGAGTGGATGTAGAACAGTTGTTTGAACCACTATAAATCCAGTGTTCATTTACTGCTTTTACTTTGTTATTTAGTGCTTATCTTCAAACTCAACACATCAAGTATTGTAGTATAATTTGAAGTAAATCTAACAAATATTTGAGCTTAAACACATTTTACAAACATTTGTTGAGTCATGACCTCAGCAAGATAAGTGCAAGACATTATTAATATTCCGCTGCAACTATAAACACTCTGATCGGGGACCAACAAGTGGTATCAGAGCGGTTGGTCTTTACAGACTAGCTGCTTCTGAGTCGCTTAGGACTAGATCCATTTTCCTTGCATATTTCTTGTTGTTTTTGTGTTAAGTTCAGGTTAAAGAAAATGGCGAAAAACGCAAAGTTTGGAAGGTTTTCTCCAAAAACCTACAACACCTGGAAAAAGAGGTCGCTGATCACCTTGAAAAATATTCATCCAGAGATGGGACAAGTGATTGAACAAGCACCAATCAAAATTCAAAAGGTGAACTCTCGACTCGGCGACAACGTACAAGGACCAGAAGAAATGGTTGATAAACCATATGAGGAGTGGTCGAGAAGACTAAGTTCGTGCTCAGCTAGATTTCGTAGCCATGGAGTATTAAACTCTCTATCAGAACCTTTGATAATCGAAGCCCTGGAGTACAAGAATGCCAAAGAGATGTGGGACTTTCTTGGCACCTTGAGTCAAGAGACGGCTCAAATGAAGAGAAACAAGCTCCAACAGTCGTGGACAAATATGAGTCGTTCCAGATTTAAATGATCACGGTTCCTGCGATTTAAATAATTTTTTCATGTATCATATATCAAATTAAAGGTAATTTAGTTATCTTTCAAACAAAATCTCTATTGCATATATTTTAATTAAAAATTCATAGTAAAAATATAAATTAGTAATTATATGCATAATTATGATAGCACTACACGAATTATTATATAATAAATTAGATTGCACAATATAATGAATAAAGTTATACCATATAATGTTAAAGATTTACTACTTGATTTTAGAATATTTGATTTCCTTATCTAATTTGGATAGGAACCTAATCTAATTAGGAAGATATAAACATAGCCTAAATTATCTTATTTTCCATCGATTGTTTATGATTGTTGGATCAAGATGGCCAACAAGTAGTATCTAGAGCCACGACTTATGCCAAAAGTAAATCGTTAGGAAATTAAAACATGACTTTGGTAGCAGTAGATGCAGCGTTGGGCACGACAGTCGAGCGGTTCGTTCATGTACCCGTAGTTGACACACACAAACTACACCGGTTGGGTGATTCGTGTGCAGGCAATGATGGAAAATCAAAGAGTCTGGGAAGCAGTCGAACTAGTTGAGGGTGCACAGATGGATGCCCGACTCGACAAGAAGGTGCAGGAATTATACCATGAACCAGAGTTCACATAATTCAACTAAACCAAGGAACTCTGTGGATATTTAAATAATTGTCATACATCAATTATTCCTTAGCATGCTCCTATTTAATATTTAAACTGCCATGCAGATGTTTATCGGATTACCTGACATCCGTAGTGTCTGCAAATTTGCATGTAGGGATTGAAACATTTGAATCCTTGCGCTCCATATTTAATCCTACGAAATAAAGATTAAATGATCTGATTTTAGAAATAATAAAAATTGAAATCTAAGAGAGAGAGAGAGAGAGAAGAGAAAAAATCCTTTAAATCTAGTCTTTTGATCTGTATCCCTTGCTCATATCCGGATATCTGGTGAGGACTGCTATCGGATATTGCACCAATCAAGAAGTAGGATTTCCTTCCATACTCAGATCTCTGTTGCCTACTAGCAACACCCAAAACTTGTTTGTTGCTTAGCAACTTATGATCATATTGTGTGTTGTGATCTGAGTATTAGGGGGTATTTATAGGAGATTTTGATTCTTAATGGGCTTGAGCTTTTCATGGGGTCAAACAAGGGACCAGTATGCAAATACTTAATAGGGCCTATGAATTACTTAATTCTCATATTCAATCCAGAATATAATTAATTAATATTAATTCATGCCACCAGAGAATCAATACTGACCTGTCCATTTATTACTACATTATGAGGAACGGATTGCATAGACTCAATATATCCCCATATTTAAGGTTACAGACATTCATTAATTAATTTGAGCTCTGACAAGCTCCAAAATTAATTAATATTTTATATTCCAAAGTTATATGGCACAACCTTTTTCATTTATGCTTGAACTTAATCAACCTGCAGGACATTAGCATAAACGAACCTTTTTAGCTACTTAGGAAATGTCACCATCCTATACTGGATATGGTTACCTAATTCTAGTCACAGACAGTCATATAAAAATTGCTATCACCCAAGATGCAAATAAACAAGTACATGTAAGACTCTCCATCATAGCATCTTAAAGTGACGCATATACTTCAGGACCTTCATTAGGCTTAAGATTCCATCAAGCCATCAAGATCAAGATTCTTTTAATGTCAGATGAAAGAATCAATCTTAGTTAGGTCCTATCAATACGTACCAAAGCGTACCAGCACATCTAGCAACCAAGATAAGCCACTAAATTTTGAATATGTAGCAGCCTAAACCAACAGTCTATCCTAGGACTGTTTCAGCTGTGACAACTGTTTATATCGCTCTAGGTCAAGCGATCCATACAATCCTTTGTGATCTTCTACACACCATATGATCTCCCTATCGACGAGATAAGAGGATAATGTTGTTCACTTGGTGTGTTTGTTAATCAAACAAGGTTATTGTATAATTGTATATAAAACATTAATGATTACTAGTATATCAAACGAAACTGTTTATCGATATACCAATCATAATGTTTTGTAGAATACATAAACCAAATAGAAAGCAAGATCGCACCTCTTGCAGGCGCTTTCAGAAGATATTTTCATGCAGGTTGCTAGAAAGAAGACGGCGAATGAAGTTTGGGATTGCCTTAAGACGAGATTCATAGGGGCAAATCGAGTGAAGAATGCGAGATTACAAACATCAAAGAGTGAGTTCGATTCGATATATATGAAGGATAGTGAGTCGCTTGATCAATATGCAGGTCAACTCACTATAATGTTTGTGGCTTACTCGAGCCTTGGAAGAACCGTCAATGACTCGATGCACCCTTAGTGACTCGATGCTAGTGAAGAAGTTGTACGACACAGTGCCAGAAAGGTTCATCAGTGTGGTGGCCGGCATCGAATAGTTCTTCAATCTCAAAGAGCTCGCCTTCGAAGATGCGGTTGGAAGGCTCAAAGCTTTCGAGGAGCGCACACGCAAGAAGAATGCGAACGCGGGGAGGAAAGAGGACCAGGTTCTTCTCACTCAAGCGAAGTGGAAAGCATGATCCAGAAGAGATGGCATGGAGTCGTCATCTTCTCATTTGAAAAGGGTTCCCATAGAAGGTGGAAATCGTGATCTTGGAGATAAAACCCGAGGCAGAGGTGGAGGAGCTCCTCAAGATAAAAGTTTCATCCAGTGTTACAATTGCAACTAGATGGGACACTACTCGACACAATATCGAGCAGCAAGGAAGAACGAGGAAGCTCACCTGGCCCACGCTGATAATATTGAGGCAGCTCTATTTATGGCAATTTCATCCAAAGCAGCTCGAGAAACCTGATGATGTTTTGTTCCTAGATAATGGAGCCAGTAATCATATGATTGGAGATAAAGGGAAATTCTTCAAGATAAACGAAGGAGTTAATAGAATTGTCTATTTTGAAGATGGTGGTCTGTCCTGTGAAGTGTTTGAGGAGGTCAATCACGACCAAGTTAGTTTTCGAACAAACCAGTTCGAGAGAGGCTCAGTAGGGGAGCAGGTTGCTATGGATGAACTCGAACAAACTGCTTCAAATACTCCGCAGTTCGAACCAGTTGCTGAAGGATTTGATCAAAGTAATGGTCTACCCACTCCATGGTCAGGCGGACATGTTGGGAGTAATAATGGACATGTTCGATACAAGGACATGACAAATATAATGGCGGAACCTCCTCGAGTCGATCTCAACAAGAACTTTGAGGAAGCCTTGTTAGTAGAGACGGAGGAACCATCTTGCTACAATGAAGCAGTCGGACATCCAGAATGGGAAGAAGCAATGATGAAAGAAATTAAAACCATTGAGAATAATGAGACTTGGTAGCTCGTACCTATACTTGTCAGACACAAGATGATTGAACTAAAATGGGTATTCAAGTTGAAAAAGAAATTAGTTGGAGAAGTAATCCAGCACTAGGCTCGCTTGATGGCGAAGGGCTATGTGCAATGACAAGGCATTGACTTTGATGAAGTTTTCATATCAGTTGCTCGAATGGACACAATTCGAGTCATTCTTGCCTTGGTGGCTAATTGAGGATGGCAACTACACCATCTCGATGTCAAGTCAGCCTTTCTGAATGGGGAGTTTGAAGAGGAGATATATGTGACTCAACCGTAGGGGTTCAAGGTCACTAAGAATGAGCACATGGTGTTGAAGTTAAATAAGGCACTGTACGGCCTTCGACAAGCGCCTCGAGCCTGGAATCTAAAGCTCGATCGATGTCTGAAACAAATAGATTTCACAAAGATGTACACAAGAGCAAGCAGTGTACACAAGAGGTAGTACTAACTCGAGATCGATAGTTGGCGTTTACGTGAATGATTTGCTCATAACAGATGAAGATCTGAAAGAGGTCGAGCCTTCAAGAGGCAAATGATAGGGGAGTTTGAGAAGAGTTATCTTGGATTGCTATCTCACTACCTTGGAATCGAGGTGACTCAGCTCGAGGGAGGAATTTTGATCAAGCAGGTAGCTTATGCAAAAAAGGTGTTGACCTTATTCGGGATGCTTGATTGTAACTCTACCAGAATATCAATGGAACCGAGGGCTCAGCTCCAGAAAGATCTCGAAGGATAGCCACTCGATGAGATAGAATATCGAAGAGACATCGGTTGTCTACGCTATCTTCTTCACACGAGGCCAGATATTTCTTATACAGTTGGAGTTGCCAACAGATTTATGGAGAGGCCTAAGGAGATGCATCACAAGGCATTGAAGCAGGTGCTATGATACCTTCGAGGCACTGTGCACTTTGGACTAGTGTTTTAAAGGGGAGAAGGAGGTGATGAAGAGATAATGGTTTATTCTGACAGTGATCTTGCAAGTGACTTAGATGATTGAAAGAGCACATGAGGCATGACATTCTACATCAATGAATGTTTTGTCTCATGGAACTCGCAGAAGCAGAAGACAGTTGCACTTTCGACGTGCGAAACAGGGTTTATGGCAATAGTAGTGGCAGCATGTCATATGCTGTGATTGAAAGCACTATTGAAGCTCATCGTCGACAACAAGTCTGCACTCACATTAATGAAGAATCCAGTCATCCATGGTCGAAGCAATCACATTGACACAAAGTATCACTTCATTCGAGAATATGTCGAAGCAGGTCCGATCGAGCTGGATTTTTTTCGAACTGGTGAGCAAAAGGCCGACGCACTAACAAAAGCCTTACCAGCACTGAAGTTGGCAATGATACGACATTTGCTCGGAATTAGAGACCTCAAACCACTCAAGGAGTAAGGGGGAGAATGTTAAAGATTTACTCCTTGATTTTGGAAGTTTGATTTCCTTGTCTAATTTGGATAGAAATCTAATCTAATTAGGAAGATATAAATTTATTCTAAATTATCTTATTCTCCATCGATTGTTTATGATGTTTCGATCAAGAGGACCAACATATAATGCAAAATATGATTCATTATCTTTGCATATTATAAAATATACATATGGTTGTTATATATGTGAGTCCTACATTACTTGATTTATTAAGTTTTCTTGTTGTATAATATAAATGTATATTATTATATTATACAATGCTTGGTTGTTAGGTAGATAATTAAGGCTGATAATTTTTTATCCGATCCGATAATTCGACACGAATCCGCACGATAATAGGATATTGATTGAGGCCTATTGGATATGAATCCTTATCGGATCGACACGAAAAAATCCAATCGGATTCAGATTGGATACGTATCGGGTCGGATAATTTGTTAAACGGATCGGATTCGGACCTAATACGGATATCCATTAATAAATTATTAAATTTTTATAATTTATTTAAGTATAATAATTAATAAATTGATTTTATATCAATTTAGGTTCATGATTTTCTTCAAAAACTCCAATCTCTTGGTTCTACATTATTGTTATTCTTTCTTTTTTATTCTCCACCAAAATTGTATTTATTTATTTCTTTCTTTCTTCATCGTATTTTTTAATATTTATTTTTTTCATAATAATAAACTTAATATTTTTTTTTTACTTTTGTTCCCAACATTATGTTTTTAATGAAACTGTATCAACTAATGAACTAATTGGTATGATCTTGAACTTGCAATATTATCATGATCGATGAAAAATAATTACTATAATTTATATTATTATTATAATTTTATAGTTTTAATTAGTATTTTTCTCATTCATATTTGTATGTGGAGTGTTGACAACTAAAGTGAAGAATTGTTGGGTATTTGGAAATCAAAAGGTTTGTCATCTAGTATTTGAATTTCAGATTTATCGATGTTGACTTATTTTATATTTTTAGATGTTTGATTAAGAATTTTAATTTCAAACGAAGTTGCAGTTTTATTTTCTTATCTACCACAATACTAGAACAACCAAATATGAATATTTTATATTACTTTATCACATTTTTATTGTATTTATTGAAATGAATTCTTATTGTATCAATCGGATTGAATCCTTATTGGATTCTTGTCGGATTGGATACATATCGGATCCTCAACGGATACGGATTGAATTCGTACGGATACGAATTTGAGCTTAATGGATCGGATACGAATACAAATTTAGACTTTTTTTTAACGGATCGAATACGGATTAAACCTTAACGGATTGGATCGATAACAGATCGACACGATAATAATTCGATCTGCACGAATGGCCACCCCTATATATAATGAATGTTTGGTATGTATAGAATGCATGTCGAGATAAAAATCTTTGAGAAATTTAATAATCGAGATATATTTCAATCATGAATATTAGATAATCTTCCTTATTTATAATTTTTTCATATTAATGAAGATATTTTCCATATTAATTATGAAATGAATATTCAATGTTATGTGGATATAGTTTTATTTTTTCTTTCTCTTAATATTATAAATTAACTCTTTCACTTCAAATTAATTTTAAATAATTTTATTATTTTAAACTAAATTTCTGTTGCATATGTTTGTTGGAAATAAATTATGTAATTAATTAAAATTAGTAATTTTATGCTCAAATCAAATAACAATGAATTACTTCTTGTAAAATTCATACAAATATAGTATATCATGAATTGATTGATGTTATACAATACATGTGCATTACTCTAAAATGCAAGAGAACTTTAAAAAAATTGAAAACGAATAATTATCAAAGTATTATCTTACACAACTCAACACATGAATATATCTATAACATACCCACGTCCACAAGTTTCTACCATTATTATAATAAACTAGATAATTAATTTGAAAATTCTCAATGAATCATCGAAAATCTGGGAAGCTCTAGAATTTAATTTATATGAAATCATCACTTTAAATTTTTAAAAACTGATTTAAAGATTCAACCGGTTGCATTTGAAGATTGCGTTTGAAATTTGAATAGACCAGCAAAAATAATACTCCCTCCGTCCCATTGAAGTAGTCTCACTTTCCTTTTTTGTTTGTCCCATAAAATAGTTCCATTTTCCTAAAATGACAACCTTTTTCACACTCACCAATAAAATATTAATTCCACTACACTCATAACCCTTAATTCCCGTGCCGAAAAGAAAAGGGACTACTTCACCGGGACGGAGGGAGTATAATATTGTGATTAACGGCTTCTCTCAATTATTAAAATAATAATAAAAAAACGATCGAAATTGAATAAGATAAATTGTCAAGATAAAGTAGCCGTTGTCTGACCAAAAAAAGGTGCAATTTAATGAAAAAAAAAACAAAAAATGGCTCGGGCAGCAAATGTCTGGTGTTATCAAAACCAAAAAAAGTAATACTAATAGAAAAAGGAAATAAAAACCAAAAAGTCTGTACAAACCTCTAGAACTACAAGTGTCAATTTATTGCAATTAAAAAAACAAAACATAATTGCTATCGAATTGTATTTCGAGAATTTGTACGTTAATTTATACATTAAAAAGAAGTGAACAAATTTAATCATCATGATATGCCGATGAGATTCAACAATCGTCATATCTTATATAAGAATGCTTATTGATCTTACTAAAAAATAGTCAATTAATATATTTTATGTTTAGTAAATATATGCGGATCATACAATTCATGAATTCCTTTGTTAAAGTCAGCTTTATCTGTATATATTGATACTTCTTTTCACATAATTCATGTGTGAATAAATTAAGTGATTCTTCATAAATGAAATCAAATTTTTAATTATTTATTTGTGAGTGGCAAAATGAACATAGCCTCTCCAATATTCACTGATGGATTATATGAATTTATATACAAAGTTGAGTATAGTGGGAAAAAAAAATTCAAACTCTTCCTTATTCTCAATTCCTCATACTTTATTTTTTCTTATTCATGAGAAAAATTATTTTATAAAAATATCTCCACGGCAGGGGCCCTAAATACATCTTCCACTGCCAATGTACAATCCCCGTTGGATTTTGTATATATATATATATGCTCGCATTGCATGCAAGGGTTTTGAAACACATATCTTAGACATATATATGTAGACTGCAAGTTATAGTTAGATAGAGAGAGAGAGAATGGATAAAAGCTCGAAGAAAATCACAGATTCAAATCCCTGCGACCTTCCTCCGCTGGTACGAGCACTAAGAGCTTCAGCTGAGAGAAATGCGGCGGCGTTCCACTTTCCCGGCCACAAAAGAGGCGAAGCTGCACCCTCAACTCTCACTCAATTCATCGGAAAAAACTCATTTCTCCACGACGCCACCGAGATCCCGGGGCTGGACAGCTTTTTCTGTCCCAAGGGTCCTCTCCTCCAAGCCAAGGCATTGGCTGCTCACCTCTTCGGAGCCACAGAGACCTGGTTTCTTGTTTCCGGGACTAGCTCCGGCGTTCAGGCCGCCATCATGGCCACTTGTTCCCCCGGAGACACCATTATCCTGCCGCGAAACTGCCACATATCCGCCACCAACGGCGTCGTGCTATCCGGCGCTCTCCCTAAATACATCGTTCCTCAACACAGCCCCGACTGGGATATTTTCGCCGGGATCATCCCTTCGCAAGTAAGCACTCAATGTCTAGAAATTAATCATTACATAAACATTGAGACAAAACCATCATTGCCTAAAACTCTTTCAGGTTGAAACAGCGATCAATGAGTCTAAACAAGAAGGCCGGAAAGTTGGTGCGGTTTTCATTACATCTCCCACCTACAATGGGATATGCAGCGACTTGAAAGAGATTTCAAGAATCTGTCACTCCCATGGAATCCCATTGATCGTGGACGAAGCTCACGGCGCTCACTTCAAATTCCATCCAGAAATGCCTCAGACAGCGCTGGAGCAAGGGGCTGATATCTCCATACAATCCACCCACAAAGTCCTCTGCTCCTTCACGCAGTCATCCATGCTGCATCTCTCCGGCCAAAATGTCGACAGAGAGAGGCTGCAGAAATGCGTGCATTCCCTCCAATCCACCAGCCCCAACTGGCTTCTTCTAGCATCGCTGGATGCCTCAAGACATCAGCTAAGCATCAATCCCCAAACTATATTCAACGAGACTGTCAAACTAGCTAACGAAGCCAAAATCTTGATCGCAGCCATTCCCGGGATTTCAATTCTCGGCCTTTCAGACTTCCCGGTTTTCCCCGATATAGACCCTCTCCGCATCACAGTCGGCGTGAGGGGGCTCGGCATCTCAGGCTACGAGGCCAACAAAGTTCTTGACGATGAATTGGGAGTCGTCCCAGAAATCGTGAGCGCAAGCTGCATCACCTTAGCATTTAGTCTTGGAAATACCAGGGAGCATGTTGATAGACTCATATCTGCTCTGAACCATCTCTCCAAGACTTCCTCAACACGATGTCGTGGAAATGACGAGCAATTTCCGGCTGCCGGAGCAGGCGTATACGACGGAGCAGTGGCGAGGCTGAGCCCACGGGAGGCATTCTTCGCGATGAAGACGAAGATGAAGGTGTCGGAGTGCGTTGGAGAAGTGTGCGGAGAGCTGATCTGCCCTTACCCTCCGGGGATTCCGGTGCTGGTCCCCGGCGAAGTGATTACCGAGAAAGCACTCTCTTACCTCCTGGAGATTAAACGTCACGGCGGTAACATAACCGGCACTGCCGATCCTCTCCTTCAATCTATAGTTGTGTGCAAGGAAGCAGCTGCATGCTGCCAAGCGATGATTATGCTTGAATAATAATGCCAAATAGCGGTTGTAAGGATTGGATCTTGAATGGAGGCAGGCTGGCCCGTGATTGTGAAAGTTTCGAAAAGCGGTGCATGCCCGATTCTCCAAATTCAGAGTTCAGATCCTCCTCCCACTATTATCGGTCTGCCACCACTTCTCGTGCAACGCATTTATGTTAATTTATTGTTCAGATTTTATACTCCCGATATTATGAGACTTAAAACATTTACATAATTTGACCGATCATGTTAATTTATTGTTCAAATTTACATAACTTATTATTAGGGTGGCAAATGGGTCGGATTTGGGTTGGCGGGTCGAGTTGCGATTTGATAACAACAAGCGACATGTTAATCCGAACTCGACCCGTATAATTTTACGGGTTAGAAATCTTAACCCGAACCCGACACATTTATTTTCGTGTCGACCCGAAACTGACCCAAAATAACTTGTTTAATTAATTTCAAAATTAGAAAAATATGTTAATTATTTTAAAAATTAAAAAATTGTGTTATTATTAAAAAAAAAAAATAGATTTTAGGCTATTATTATTTATTATTAAATTCTTATATAATTATATTTCATAAATAATAATAATTATTATTATTTATATTGGTGGGTCAAATGCGTTCGCGGGTCAACCCGAGATTAACCCGAACCCAACACGAAAATTAAATGGGTTGGCGAGTTCAACCCAAAATTAATCCGAAAATTAAATGGGTTGACCCAATCCATTTTTTTCGTGTTAGGTTCGTGTCGGGTTGGAGATGATCGCCCCTACTTATTAACATAATTTTTTAACGGGAGTATAAAAAATAAATAGAGAATCACACATTTGGTCAATTACGTTACCTCTTACTCATTCAATAAGTTTCATCCCTCCTTTCTCGGTGGCACATAATTTTGCCAAACTTAACAATTATATATATGTTCAACTATTTATTATTTTTCTTTAAAATAATTTGGGTTAATTAAAAAAAATATCATAGTTACTCAAAATTCATTATTTTCTTATGATTTACAAAAATAATCAAAGCATCTAAAAAGCAAAGATAATCAAAGAAATATAAACTAACATACTAAACAAGGTTGTCTACAGTTTCATGAGTAAAAAACAAGGGTAATTCAAAAATAACTCAGTTCAGGCCTCAGGTCATCATCTACACTTCTTGATGGCTTCATCCACAACTCAACTAAAAAAGTTTCATTTTTTTTTTCCTTTACTTTTCAATAAAAATGAGTAGTAAAGTTGGATAACTTAAGTAAAACTGGGCGTTTGGTATAAGTGTCGGAATCACTATGGGTATGGGAATGGGTATGGGTTTGATAGTAAAGGGAATGGGTATGGGTTTAAGCATTCCAATAAAGATGTTTGGTATATAAGATGGGTTTGGAATCATTTTAAATTATTTAAGTTCATATATTATGAAAAATAAATAAATAATACACAAATAATAAAAATAATTAATTTGATAATAAAAATAAAATAATATTAAATATATATGAATAATAATATATAATTAAAATAATATTATATATTTATTTGAAATTATATTATTGTTAAATGACTAATTTAAAATAATTAATATAATTGTATTAATATTAAAATAATAATAATAATAGTATTAATAATATATAATTAAAATAATATTATATAATATATTTATTTGTTTATTTTACTATTATTACTAAATATAATAATAATATATAATTATAACAATATTTTATATTATAATTAATATATTTTTAAATAATTAGTATAATTTTATTAATATTATAATCATAATAGTATTCATAATATATAGTTCAAATAATATTACATAATATATTTTTTATTTATTTTACTAAATATAATAATATATAATTATAACAATATTTATATTATAATTAAGATAATATAATAATACATTTATATTAATTATAATTTAATATATTATCATAATTAATATAATATTTTATAATGACATCATAATTATATAAATATATTAAGATTAGTAATATATAATTTTAAATTATATTATTAATATTATAATAATAATATTATTATTAATATATAATTAAAAGATATTATATATATTTATTTATTTTACTAATATTACTAAATATAATAATAATATATAATTAAAATAATATTTTATTTATTTATTTATTTATATTACTAAATATAATAATTATATATAATTATAATTATAATAATATTTTATATTATAATTAAAATTATATAATAATGCATTTATATATTAATTATAATTTCATATAGTATCATAATTACTAATGTTTTATAATGATATCATAATTATATAATTATATTAAGATTATTAATATATAATTTTAAATTATATATATGTATAATTATTATAATATATTTGCTAATATTAATAAAATATAATTATAATAATATTTTATATTATAATTAAGATTATATAATAATATATTTATATATTAATTATAATTTTATATAACATCATAATTAATATAATATTTTATAGTAATATTATTATTATTATATTTTTAATTACTAATCTAATATTATTATCTTAATACTAATATTATAGGAATTAAAAATTAAAATATAAAAAACAAATTTAGGCATAAAATTTGGGAATGGAATCAAACCCACCAAATTATGGGGGAATGGGAATTCCCAAGTTTTTGGGAATCAACTCATTCTCACGGGAATGATACCCGATAACCAAACGGTGGGTTTCGGAATCATTCCATTCCCCGATTCCGAAACCCACCAACCAAACACCCCCTAAATTGTAAATTTCTTCATTCCAACTTTTTAACCGATCATTATATGCTTATTTTTTATATACAATTATTAAATTAATATATTCGATGTGATATATGAAATGACGTATAAAAAGTGAACAAATAATTCATTGGCTGCGTCCCAAAAGAGATTTTTTTAATTTATTTTCGGTACAATCGATTTTTCCACTTATCTAAAAGTTATGGAAGAATAAATTTTTAAGATGAGTGGAATTTATTAACATCCATTTTTATTATATGTATTACTAAAATATTCAAAATATTATATACATTCAAAAAATATTTACTATACTATTTTGAAAATTTTTTCAGAATTATGTTATGAATTTTTTTAAAAAAATAAAATTGATTGAAATATATTTTTATTGAAGAAAGAGAAGGTCGGTGTCGGGTCTGTGTCGGACCATGACACAGACCGACACAGACCCGGCACCGACCACAACTAAAATAAAATAAAAAAAATGTAAATTTTTTTTTATTCATTTGAGTGGGTCGGTGTCGTGCGACACCGACCTAAGCATCGACCACAATTAAAATAAAATTAAAAAATTAAAAAAATGTTTTTTATTCTTGTGAGTGTGTCGGTGTCGTGCGACACCGACCCACTCAGAAGAATAAAAAATATAATTTTTTTTTATTTTTCTCTCACACCCCACTCCGACCCCCCCTCCCCACTCTTCTTTCATATTATATATATATATATATGGGAAAACTATGAATTTTATCCAAAAAATTGAGTTTCTGGTAATTTTATCCCAAGTTTTCTAGGTTAGGGAATTTTATCCCAAATAATTGAGTTTCTGGGAATTTTATCCCAAGTTTTCTAGGTTAGAGAATTTTATCCCAACTTTTAATTTTGTTTGGAATTTCATCCCAAATACTAACTATGTTACATATTTGCTGGTTCACTATTTTTTTTACATGTACAAGTTCAAGTAGAATTTTTTTTATCCAAAGAAAAACAAAAGCACGTAAGCAATTTAAATCCAAAATCCCTAAATTTTCAAATACTTCCTTCTTAAATCCTGTCTCCTCCTCCCTCATTCCTCAACGGTGGAATTTTTGAACTAATGCGATGATGAAGCATGCATCGAGCACCCGCATCTCCACGAACTCAGCTGCAGTGAAGCTTATGTGATCTGCGTAACAACTGCGCGTTGCTTGCTCGATTTATGCAGCGGCTGAGATGCATCTTTCAACGCTTTCATTCCTGCGCGCAAGAAGTGATTTTAGATCCCTTTCTTTGTTTTGTGCTAGAGGTTTGACCTCATCGATGAGTCTAACCAGCATTAAAAAATGATAAAAAAATCTCATCGTTGACGAATGAGATTAAAGTTTCTTGCACTTAATGTTGTTAACAAAATGTTTCTTAGCTCAAGTTGTTACTTAAGTTTGCTTACAGATATACTCTAGCAACTCCGTTGCTAGGTTTTAAATCAAGCTTCGAACAGTTAATTAATAAAACAGTAAACAAACACAAGATTTATAGTGATTCGATCAAATAGATCTACGTCCACTCCTTAGCCGAATCGCTAAGAATTTCACTAGAAAAATATACAGATTACAAGGAATCGCCTTTCCAGTTAAGTAGACAGTGAGCTTTCGGCCTGGCTACTTGACAGCTATCCTCCGTGAGTCTGAACTTCTCTGAACACAGCTCTGGGCAAGTCAAGGGCACACCTTCGTAAAACTTGTCCTTCGCTAATGAGGCTTTTATAGTTTGCCCCTGAACTTAATAATTGTGCGGCTAATGCCTGTGTGAGTCACAATCTTTCCAAGAGTGACTGTTGGATTCTTTTCTGAAAGAAATGAATCCCAATGATTGAGATATCCTTGAATGCAATCAAGAATATCTTCAATGGAGTGTCAGTACTTCAATGAGCAACACTACAGGTTGTTGGGAGCCTTCAGATAGACTTTAAGACGGCTCTCAACTGACTACTTTTAAGGATCACTTTGTCAAGGGAATCTTTAGCTTGAGCGTTTTTGAATGAGTAAAGTGATTAGAACATTTGTAGATTTGTAAAAGCAGTAGTGTATCCAGTTCTTGAATCTGCCTTTTATAGTTGGAGATTCAAAGTTTTGAATCTCCATATCCGTTAGACACAACGGCTTCTTTCTCCAAGAATGGATTAATTTGATAGAACGCCTTTCTGAGTAGAGATGTACTTCCCACACTACTTAGGGAAAGTCTCGTCCCTTGTGCGTCCTTTTTGTCAGAGTCGCAGTCCGGCTTCAACTTTGCTAAAGGTATATTCCTTGAAATCCTTTGACTTTGATACTTCATTGATATGCTGAAAGGTCCGAATGCCATCTTTTCAGCCAAATGCTGGCGATCCTTGTTTGCTTGTTTCTCTAGCATCTTGTGAGTTAGATGCTGACTCCATCTGCTCGTTGTCTGCTAGGGATTCTTCATAGCATACTAGTCTATTACAACTCAATATATAACTTATACAGGACTTTACAAGTTGTGTTAGACGCTCTAGATTTCTGCAAATGATCGACCATCTAAATAAGGTTTGATTCAACAAAACCTTTTACAAATAAGTCCTAAGGAAGATTTTAGGGATAATTCCCAACAATTTCCCCCTTTTTGGTGCGATCAAAGCTTACTATCATTTGCTGACCATAAGTGGAAGAATGTCTGTGTTTTACAATTCTATGCTATTCTATCACAGAGTTTTTCCAACTAGGTTCAAGCAACAGAAATTATTATAGTCAAATTCCCCCTCAACGAGTGCTGGGAATATTTCTCGATTAATATGAATAAATGTTTGCAACAAAGCAATATGCTAGAATTTCTAGCACTCATTTAAATCAGCAAGCATTCATATTTATCAATCAAACATATAATCGTCATGTCCACATGCAAATTTGTTGAGTACACTAGGAGTGTAAATCAACTATAGTACACCAGTAAAAATTCAGAAGTGGACAAAAAGATTTTGTCAAAATCTGATCCAATTTTATATATGATGTTGCAAGTTTAAGTACAAATTGGATACAGAGATTAAGAGAATTGACCTTGTTGTTCACGAGCTGGGCGCTGGTTTGTCCTTTTCACTATCTGTTGATTTGTTCTTCTGAATGTCAGCAAACTTCTCCATGGTGAATTTCATGAAATTCTCCAGAAGGGCTGCTCCTGATTCTCTTTCAGCAGCCTCACGCTCCAGTTCTTTGGCCAGTTTCTCTTGTTCCATTTCAATCTTTTGCAATTGAAGTTCATGTTCAATTTTCTGCAGTTCTATCTTGGCTTCATGTTCCTTTCTTTGTAGCTCAAGTCTAGCTTCTAGTTCCTTTTGTTTCAATTCTTCCTTTGCTTTTTCTTTTTTCCTCTTCATTTCCTGTTCCCTTGTTGCTGCTTCCTCTTTGTTTTTCTTTCTTCTTTCACGGTCAGCTTTTCTTCTTTCTTCCCCCTCTTTGATTGCAGCCAAAAGGTTTGTACCATAGGCCATAACCGATTCTTCGGCGTGAGTCCTGGTGTCTGCTATGTCTTTTCGAACAACTTCAAGACCTGCCCTGTTCTCAGAAATAGCTAACTTGCTTTCACCGACCTCTATTCGTACATGAGATACATCGCTCCGTATCTCATCAACCTCTCTTCTCAGATGGTTGGTTGCTGCTTCTATTCTTTCATCAACGGCTTGTTGCAAATAAGAGTGGAAGGCTTCAGCTATATCGGTAGTCAATGGAAGGGGTATCTTCACGGATGTTATGGGAGAGGCATTGAAGGGAGTAGTCATGATGAGTTCTTGACTTGTTGGAATGTTTGATGATTGTTCATGGCCGATATTCGCAGCGAGATACTCTTGATATCGTAATTCCTCGAGCAATATCCGATGAGCTGCCTCTACAACTTGTGCGACCTCATGAATAAACTGAGCTTCAGCTCTCTGAGTTTCTTCAATGATGTTCTGAATATCAATCTCTATGATGTTCTGAATATCAATGTCCAGAATCTTAACTAGCATCTTATCCGGATACTCGAGTCTTGGAGCGGCACGTTCAGTGGCTCGTGCCTTTCGTCGAGCTTGCCGACGCTCCTCTTGTTGCGATTCATATTCCAACTGACGTTTCTCACAGGCAACAGCAGCTTTTGCTTGGCGCTTAGATAGTTCAATCCTGGCGTCAGAGTACCCATCGGGGACGAAGGTGGATTTGGGTAGTCCTGCATTCTGGGAGATAGCTCGGTGTTCTCGGATGGCTTGAAGTCTACACATCACTTGTTGATCTGAGAACTGCTTCATCCCTGGAACTTGATCAATCCAATCAAAACACCAACGTTCTTCACGTCTCCAGAAGTTTAATCCTTTAGCTGCGATACATATCATCCGCTCTTCGAAGCATAGTTGATACATAATATAATCAAACTTCTTCCATCGACGGAACTCTTCTGCTAATAAGCGTCCTTCCAGCATTGACTCATCCAACTCATTGTGGAATAGATCTGCTATGGCTCTATCCGTTTCCGAATCAACAAATTGTTCAATTTCTTCGGCCATAGGTCCTAGATCAGAGTTAGGTACATCTTCGGGATGAACCGGTGCACACCATTGACTGATTTTTCGGAGTCCATAGCGACGTACAGGCAGCCCATGGAGGGGTATACGAAGAATTGCCTCTGATTCTGTGGTTTCTTTCCTCAAGAACTTTGCATTGTAGATTTCTCCAACTTCTTCATCGGAATCAGATTCAGAGATGCAAGAGGATCCAGGTTCCGAGAGGTGAGAGTCATCTTCATCTGATTGATGTGTTTCAGCGCCTGGTTGGTCTTCAGCAGATTGATGACCGAGGAGTGTTTCCTTCGGATGTTCCTCAAGGTGTGTCTGCATCGGCACTCCTGTTAACACTTCAACTCGAATCCCACTGGATTCTCCCGCATTTCTTCTGCGAGACTTTTTCTTGGGGAAGTGAGTTTCACTGAAGGCTCCAGATGCTAGCCTTTTTGAGAATTCTGTATCTGATAATTCCTCTTCTTCAATGTTGATCTGCTGATCAGGTGATAGATGTGGAATTGAGTCTTCTGCCATGTCAGCCTTTCCTTTGCCTTTCTTCACAGCTTCTTCTGCTGGATGAGATGGATCAGTATTCGAATCTCCTGTGGTATCCCTTATGATAGCATCTTCTGCTGTATTTGCTATCTCCTCATTTTCTGCTGGAATTCGTCTTTCTCCAGCATCATGGCTTTCTTCCAGTGGATGATGTATTTGCTCTGCTAAAGCTTCAGTAACTATATTAGCACTTATTCCTCTGCTAGCATTGCCTTCTTTGCTAGCTTCTTTAGCAGCTTTCTTCTGTGCCATGAACTCGTCAGCAGCTGATTTGACACGTTCGAATTTCCTGTCTCTGCTTTCGAATGTCAAATTAGTGATGAATTTCTGGTAGTTTTTCTTTTCGATTTCCTTCAGAGTGGCTATGCGCCTTCTTTTTGCTTGTCTTGATTCCTGACTATGCTCTTTTCCAGTCCTGAGAGACTTAGGAACGTAATCTGGATCAGTGCTGTCGTCAGTAGTATTTTCTATAGAATGCTTGTCCGATGTATTAATTCCTTCAGCAGTTGCAGTACTCGCCTGTTCTGCTTCTGCTTTTTCCATCACTTCCTTGTCAGTCAGAAGTTCTAGCTTTCTTCTGGTCTTCTTCTTTGCCTTAGTGGCAAGAGGATTTGTAGCAACTCTTTTTAGCGATTGAATCGGAATTGCCAATGTTCCAATAGTAGTTGGTGGCTGTTCTGCTTTCTTCGAAGTCATGATCTCGTTGATCTGATCGACTGGGAGATTTCCTAACTTCTCAATCTCCTCGAGATTTTTGAAGCATTGATCTGTTTCGGCATTCTTCTTCAACACTGCTAGTTCTTCTTCGGTAATAGGAATGGAGTGTTGGAGTGTGGCTATACCAGCTTCATCTGGTTCCTCTGGAGAAGTAGGTTTGTTCTTGTCTACGTTAGATTTCCCTTTAAGCTTCCGAGGATTCCTGACGTTGACTGGCTTGGGCTTGCGACGTGTTACCGGAATGTAGTCGGTAGAGAAAAGTGCAACTCCTCGATCTACTTCTTTGTTAGTAAACAGAATCTCCAACAGTTTACTAATCTTCAGCCCAAAGTTTACATTTGATGAGAATGTTCCATCTACTTCCATGTGAGCATTCTTCTTGGCATGTTCTGCCCAACGTTTAAAAATGAATTCGGCCCAATTGCCTTTAACATTGTCGTTTAATGCCATCATCACGACATATTTCTTAGCAGAGAGCTCCGCGTATGATCCAGCATCACACTGGAGCATCTTGATTACAATCTCTGCGAGGAGTTTGTATTCCTCTGTCAGTGTGTTGATTGAAGTGTTAGCCTTAAATATTTGCCTCTTCTCTCCTGGCTTCTTCCAAAGGTTCCACCTTCTTTCTATTTCGGCTATATCAATTATCTTATACTGAGATATTTTGGCTCCATAGTTACGAAGCCCAAAAGTGCGAGCAAGTAAATCAGCACTCACTTCTATGATATTTCCATAGACACATGTTTTGAAAGATTTCTGATCATCACTCATAACAGCCCTAACATAAAATTCAGAAACCATATGCGGATGAAACTGATCAGGTTCAGCAGTGAGATTCTTTACCAGCAGTTCGGAATCAAGAAGATCCAAAATCCATTTAGGAAATTGTTTGTTGGCGAGCGGCATGTACAGAATCCTGTCCTTCATAATCTGGGCAACTCGTCGCCGTTCTCCCGAATGCGTGGACAACTTCTTCTGTCTGGCCATGGTTACTAATGTGTAATAAGGGATGGACTCATCAATGTCCTCCTTCTCAATACCGGTGAATTCTGGTGCATGTCGAACATGCAGGGGCGAACTAGTGGTTGAGGGGTAGATAAATGATGCCGATTGGAGACTATCAGTCTCAAGATTCTCGGATGAATTTGTATTTTG
Source organism: Plectranthus barbatus (assembly GCA_026898455.1). Lineage (NCBI taxonomy): Eukaryota > Viridiplantae > Streptophyta > Magnoliopsida > Lamiales > Lamiaceae > Plectranthus > Plectranthus barbatus. The sequence continues at coordinate 7,001 of JAPKLW010001172.1, read as the reverse complement.
ATGTGAGGAGATGGGAGAATCTTGATTTGAGGTCATGGTTGAGTGGAGGTTTCGGAAGATTTTGAGAGGGTTTTTCAGAAATGGGGGGTGAGTGAATATCTGAGGGCAGAAATTGAAGGGATTCGAAATCTTATGAAGGTGTAGAAGTTTTCGAAGTATGTGAAGAAATCCACGGCGAAGATTGAGTTCATTTTAATTTCAATCGACGGTTGGGGTTGAGAGTCAGATTGTGAGTAGAATCACGTCTTTCGGTGCTCGCTTGTGGATGACGTGGCACAGCCCCATTTGTTGCCGTCGTCTGAATGCATTAAATGTTTCATCAAAACGAAACGCAAACGTCCCACGTCTGATTGGAAAACTTCAGCAGCCGTTTGTGGTAGAGGTGAACAGATGCTACCACGTATTGCATGGTTTCATCATCATAATCTCGGCATTGCTTTTTATGCAAGATCATAATGTCTTCCAATTTGACCTTCACAGTAATGAATTATCTTACTTTTCTTAGCGACTCTTCATCTTCAGCAGTGAACAGTTACCAATGCCCTCTCTATAAATAGCATAATCATGCGATGTAGTTGCTACGTCTTCTTGTAACTCTCGCTCTTCTTCTCACAAATTTCATCAATACGAAAATATGGAGCAGAATCAATCTCTCTATGTTCCTCGACATAGAATTCTTTGTGATGCTGGTCTATATGAGGAATACGAAGCAGATTACCACATAGCAGAGTGGGTTATGTCCAGTCTCCAAGCTTGTGGATTAGCTAGGTTCATCTCTTTGACACCTCATGCTTTTCAAAGAGAGCATCTACAGTTTTTCTTCCAACAGAGTCAGCCGATTGGAGACTCCATTGTAGGTGTTTTCAGAAACCAACTGGTGAGGTGGATTGTTGATACTTTTGCTTCAGAGTTTGGCCTACCGAGGGGTCCAAATTCTGTGTTGGAGTGTCGTAGTAATGAGATTGCCCCAGAATGGTCTTCCTGGATGAGGTGGAGGCGATCTGCTGATCTGGACTTCTCGCCTACCCCTTCAGCATATGGACTGCTCCCTCGCTACCAAGTCCTCTTCGAGATTGTTTGTGGAATGATAGTGGGAGTGAATCCTGATGACATGATTTTCTCCCGAGACGTTTGGAAAGCCATGATGGCGATTGACGACCGGGCCGAGGTAGATTGGGCGTCGTTTGTCTTCCAGAGGGTCCGGCAAAGTGTTCAGCAGTTCCCACGACTTCACCTTCCCTACGGGATGCCTCTGAGTTGGCTGCTTGAACAGAGATTTAGCGATCTCACTTTAGGGCCCTCGAATCTCCGAGGAATAGACTTTTATCCCTTTGTACCGTTCTCGCCCTTCGATTGAATCGTCTGTTGTAGTTGTCTTTTGATGATGTATATAAGATAATGTCGTTTTAATCTTGACAAACTTATATAGATGCATTCAATATCAATCATCTTCTTGATAGTTGCCCTGTTAATCAATTGCTTAATAACTTTGCTAAGATCATAGCAGAGCGATGGTAGGTAGCAGAGTGTCCTTCCTTTAGCAGAGATGTTAAGTCTAGCAAAGAAATCCATTTTTAGTATAGACCTTAATTCTGTAGCAGAGTTCATATATGCTAGCAGAAGCCTTGTTTCTAGCAGAGACTTCAACTTTAGCATAGATCTCATTTGCTAGCAGATGCTTTATCTCTAGCAGATTTTTCATTTCTAGAAGAGATTGCATTCACTAGCAGATGCCTTAACTCTAGCAGAGCTTTCATCTCTAGCAGATTGAACGACGATGTCGATTGCGTATTCCAAGAATTATGTTGACCAATCTGTCGTGGCGTCTGTCTATTCGTAGGGTGACAGATTAATAATAACTTTGGTAGGTTGAATCTGATCAATTCTGGCGAGATGAGTTAGGATCTTTCCTTTATAAATACCCTGTTGTAAGTATCCTCGTTGATACAACAACCTTTTTCTGAAACACAAATTTTTAAGAAACGAGATGGATTCACCAGGTCAATCTCTTGAGTTGCGCCGAAACCAGATCCTTCATGAGGGTGGTTTGAACTCTTTATACGAAAACACTCCGAGAGTGGTAGAGATAGCCATGTCGAGGTTAAATCGTAGTGGATTAACCCAATTTGTTACTGCTACTCCAAAGCGTTTCAAGGTGACATTCTTCGAGAATTCATAGAGAGCTGTTCTGTGGAGGAAGATGGCATTTATGGTTTCTTCCTCGGCAAACTCATCTATTGGTCACCGGACGTCTTTTCTCGTCGATTCGGTCTTCCCAGAGGATCTGGGTCTGTCTTCAGCCATCGTGTGACGGACATTTCCCCTGAGTGGTCGGCGTGGCATAAATGGAGACGTCTTCCCTCGTCGGAATTTTCCTTGTCGGTCTCTGCCTACGATCTGCGCACTCCTTATTGGGTGCTCTATCGTGTGGCGAACAACATGTTGATGGGAGAGTGCTGTGACGACACGTCCTTCTCAAAAGAAACATGGCAGCTCATGATGGCTATTGACGATGGAGCCGACGTAGATTGGGCGAAGTACATCTACGACAGCGTTCGAGATTGCGTCGAGTATTACCCTGCCGTGCCTCTACTCAACGGAATGCAACTTAGTTGGTTGCTAGAGCAGAGTTTTCCTCAAATAGCCGAAGGGCCAACGAATCTTGTATCTGCTGACTTCTTTCCGTTTAGGCCTTCTTCCTCCTTGACATTTGAATGAAGTGTTGTCTTCAATTCTCCCCTGTTTCTTGTAATGACATCTTGTTGTTGAATAAAAAGATGTATTGAATCTCCACAACTTTTTCTATTATATGACATGTTTTCTTCAGTAGATGTGATCATCTAAAATATTCAACTGCAACTTCAAGAATTCCAAGAAATAATAATATCTCATTTCATACTTCGTCTCTGCTGTGCTAGCATCCGTGTCTCAGCAACTTGGTTTGTGTTTGGTATGAACTACCATTTTCCACACACAATCAACAAGTGTTATCATTTAAGGCGATAGATGTCTGTCTGAAACAAAAGATTTGTGCTATCCTTTGTTATCCTTTTTAAGCTTTCGTGGAATAGAGCGCCAGTAAATCCAGGTAGAACGACTTGCCGTAAGTAGCTTTACCAATACAGGTGGTGCTTCCCCCTTTGTTGAGATTTCTCGACTGCTGCTCTTTTGGATTTGAATTTATTTGATAAGACGTTTTGGAAGAGTGTTCTCTCTGTGGATAGAGCCATGATCTGGCTATAAAGAACATCACATTTGTCTCCCTAAACTTCATCTTTCACTTAGTCTTCTTGGGCTTCATCTTCTCCTCTTCCTTTAATATAGCGTTGTCTTCTCTACTTGTTCCAAAAATGCATCATGTTACAGTTGCACCTAGTGATTTGTCTATCACACGCAACCAGATTCTTCATGAATCGGGGTTGTACTTTGAGTATGGTAACAATTGTCGTGTTCCCAACTTCGTGATGGGGGCTCTTCATGAGAGTTGCTTGACCTAATTTCTGACAACTATGCCGACAAAATATCAGAAACAAGCTCTTCAAAGCTTTATCTTCAGGAGTAAAACTGATGATAATGCTATCTGGAGTTGCTTTGATAATGAGGTGGTGTGCTGGACTCCGTCCCTGTTCTCTCAGAAGTTCGGCCTTCCTCGAGGTCCAGTTCGTGTTATGGATGTTTTCCACCATTTGACTGCTCCAGAGTTCCGTTACTGGAATGAGTGGAGGCAGTCTGCTGACTATAAGTTTTCACCATCTCCATCGTGTTTGCATTTGAAGGAGGAGTACAGGGTCATCTTTGACATTATTAGCAATGTCACCTTTGGTGTCCCTGCTGAAAATTATGTGTTGAACCAAAGGATTTGGAGGCCCATGATGGCCATTGATGCTGAGATGAAGGATGTTGACTGGGCAGAATTCTTTTTCGATGGAGTGAAGAGATGCATCGATCTTTTCCCTCAGATTCCTCTACCATCTGGCATGCAGCTAAGTTGGTTGCTTGAGCAGTCATTTCCTCGTCTGGTCTCTGAAGGAATCCCTTTGATGGGTTTTGACTTCTATCCCTTGAGGGCTCATTTCCCAAATTGTGGTTGAGGAATGTTCTGCGCTCTCCTTCCTTTTGGCCTTCATATGACGCTTTGTTAGCTTTGCAAAAGAATATGCTGTATATGATGATGTATTTCTTCTTTTCTTGTAATTTCGGAGATTGTAATCCAGAGTATGATAATGAACAATCATCTTTCAGGAATATCCTTATAGAAAGAATGAGAGCTAGGACTCATTCATCCACTTCAGCATTGAACTCCATTAATCCCAATTTCAAGCATAACTCTTTAATCCTGGATACGATAGACCCCAGTTAAATGAAATAATGTGAGTCTAATCGTAGCGAATCACCATTCCCTGAAGGAGTTATTGTGATTCTCGAGCCATATGCTTGATTAGACTGGTGACTTCCTATCGTCACAACGCGTCCATTTCGAGGCAACGATTGAGTTTCCAACGCAGTGAATCATTACGTTACTGTTCTCGATGGATCAAATCGTCATTAATATGGTGTATATCAAACGTCTATAAATCGACGCTTCAGCCTCACGTTGCTTCATCCCAATCATCCTTTCCAATATTCCAAAATGTCTTCTCCTTCTGCAAGTATGCTGCACCGCGAACTCCCTGCTTCGTCTTACTCAAATCCAAATTCGCCATATTGTCTCACAGACCATTTGACTGTTAAGCGAAATCAAATCTTCTGTGAAGCTAACCTTCGACTGTGCTATGCGAACGATCCTAGGGTTCCGAATGCGGTGAAGCAAAAGTTGGTGTCGTCGGGGATTGAAAAATACGTTACGGTTACCCCTCAGCATTTCCATAAAGAGGCGCTTCAGAAGTTTTTCAGCCAAGCGCAAGTGGAGTGTGAATCCATCTTTGGTTTTCTGAACGACCGTTTGGTGAAATGGACTGCCGATTCCTTCGCAAGAGACTTCAGCTTACCCCAAGGCAATAGTTCTGTTTTCGACTATCGCTCTGGTGATGTGGGGCCGGAGTACTCTTGTTGGAAGCGTTGGAAGAGAGGATATTGGGGCGAGTTCTCCACCACGGTGTCTCCGCTAGGTCTTCATCCTGAGTACGGTATCCTGTATGACATCTGCAACGACATAGTGAACGGAATGTACGCCGATGAGGAGTTGTCCCTCACTAAGGGTGTCTGGCAGGCGATGATGGTAGTCGATGATGGATGGCTTCATGCAAATTGGGCGAGGCTTGTGTTTGACCAGGTGAAGGATGTGGTCAACTGCTGGCCTAACACAGGGTTGCCAAATGGGATGCAGCTTAGCTGGCTGCTGGAGCAAACCTTTCCAGATCTTGTTGTTGGCCGATCAACCCTTCGTCCATCCGACTTCTTCCCAAGGGATCCCCGTACTATGTGACGTCTACTGTTGTTAGTCTGATGTATCTCTGTTTTCTTCTTTTTTTTGATGATGATGTATGCTCCCCTCTCTTCTCTGTTTTCCATCCACTCTTTCCCCCCCTTTAACTTTAAAGGATGTAAGTTGATCGTTCTTCCACTAATCTAATATATGAGGGGTTATCTTTCTATTATCTGCATCTTCTGTGCAAAACCTTGAGTATGCATTTCATAGAATTGATGGGATTTTGCTAGAGAAATCCGCAATAATGATCAGAACCGTTAACATTTGTAATGAGTTGTTAACTGTTCTGCTGTGAGATAAACAAATCTTCTGCTGAATAATCATGAATTCTCTGCTGAATAAATTAGAAGTTTGCTGGAAATATTCGATAAATCTTCTGAGACAAGTCGAGTGAAGTACTCAGGTTCCATAGCATCTCCATACACCGAGTACTAAATCTTCATGAAATCCAGAAAGAATGGAAACCAAATTTCATTCATCCAAGGTCTCGTCCAATTCCATAAGACCCAATTTAATGCATAATTCCTTAAATCTTGACTCTGGAAGAGGTTTTGTAAAAATATCCGCAATTTGATCTTCAGTGCATATATACTTGACATCAATGTCCTTTTTCTCCTGATGATCTCGAATGAAGTGGTGACAGATATCAATGTGCTTTGTTCTGGAGTGATGAACAGGATTTTTTGTAATACACATGGCACTGTTGTTATCGCAATATATTGGCACACATTCAGGAGTAATTCCATAATCCTGCAATTGTTGTTTTATCCAGATAATCTGTGAACAACAACTAGCAGCCGCCACATACTCTGCTTCTGTGGTCGATGTGGCAACGGAGTGCTGCTTCTTGCTAAACCAGCTTATGAGCTTGTGTCCCAGAAATTGACACGTGCCACTGGTGCTCTTCCGATCAATCTTGCATCCTCCGAAGTCTGAATCCGAGTATCCACTTAAAGAAAGGCTATCGGCTCTTGGATACCAGATTCCTAGTCCTTCCGTGCACTTCAAATAGCGAACAATCCTCTTAGCAGTATCAAAGTGTGTCTTCTTAGGATTGGCTTGATATCTTGCGCATAATCCAACAAAATAGGAGATATCAGGTCTGCTGGCAGTGAGGTATAGCAGTGACCCTATGATTCCTCGATACAGAGTAGGATTTATATCTTCTCCTTCTTTCTCAAGAGCAGCAATGCAGGTTGTGCTTATAGGAATTCGTAAACTCTTAGTCTTCTCTGGACAATACTTTGCAACAAGATCACGAGTATACTTCTTCTGGTGAATGAAGATTCCTTCTCTGGACTGTTGAACTTGCAATCCAAGGAAATAAGACATTTTTCCCATCATGCTCATTTGAAAATTGCTGGTCATGAGATCGGAGAATCTATCACATAGATCTTGGTTCTTTGACCCAAAAATTATATCGTCAACATATATTTGAACTAGCAGGATACTATCTCCATCTTTGATACGAAAGAGAGTTTGATCTATCCTCCCTTTCTGAAATCCATTAGATAGCAAGAACTTATATAAGGTTCCGTACCAGGCTCTTGGTGCTTGCTTCAGACCATACAGT
>JAPKLW010001171.1:85379-249274 GCA_026898455.1 Plectranthus barbatus | reverse complement strand
AAGGAAGATTGGGCGTTGCTGAGGAGATTACCAAGGAAGATGCTGAGATTCCAGATGCGGAATGCTGAAGTTCAGAACACTAAGATTTTGAATGTTGAAGTACAGGATGCTGAACCTCAGGTGATTGCTGAGGAGAATGATGTAGCAGACAACAATTCAGCATGCGATGCTAGCAATGCAACCCCAGCAACCAAAATGCGATGTTGGTGGCCTGGATTTGGGATATCTTCATCTTCTTGGGATATCCCAAATCATGAACAAGAACGATAAATCAGGAACGGTCATCCAAAATAAAGAGTTTCTAGTAGCCAAGGGATACAGACAATGCGAGGGAATTGATCATGATCAGACGTTTGCTCCAGTAGCCCGACTGTAAGTAATTAGGTTTTTCTCGCATATGCTGCCCATAATGAGTTTTCAGTCCTGCAGATGGACGTGAAAAGTGTCTTTCTTAATGGTGAGCTCAAAGAAGAAGTGTATGTTGAGCAACCACCGGGCTTCGCACAAGGAAACCAGGTGTATAGACTAAGGAAAGCCTTATATGGTTTGAAGCAGGCACCGAGGGCATGTTATGGAACTTTGTCCAAGTTCCTATTGGACAATGGTTTTAAGAAAGGGAAGATCGATCAGACTCTCTTACGAATCAAGGATGAAGGAAATATTTTACTTGTGCAGATATATGTTGATGACGTTATCTTTGGCTCTAAGAATCCAGTGTTATGTGAGAAGTTCTCAGAGCTAATGCAAACTAATTTCCAGATGAGCATGATGGGGAAGATGTCCTACTTTCTCGAACTCTAAGTTCAGCAATCGAGTGAAGGGATCTTTATTCATCAGAGGAAGTATACAAGAGATCTCTTTGCTAAGTATAGTCCATAGAAGACGAAGAGCTTAAGGATTCCCATAAGCACGAGCTGCCAGATTTCTCTTGATGAAGGAGGAGAACCTGTGAATCCTACACTATACAGAGGTATTATCGAATCCTTGATCTATCTAACAGCTAGCAGACCAGATATTTCATATGTCGTAGGAGTTTGCGCGAGATATCAAGCAAATCCCAAGAAAGTCGAATTTTGATACTGCTAAGCGGATAATCCGATACCTCAAGTGCACCGAAGGACTAGGAATTTGGTATCCAAGGTCTGATGGGTTAGCACTTTGTGGATATTCTGACTCAGACTTTGGAGGGTGCAAGATTGATCGGAAGAGCACGAGTGGCACCTACCAATTCCTTAGACACAAGCTAATAACTTGGTTTAGCAAGAAGCAGCACTCTGTGGCGACGTCTACAACCGAAGCAGAATATGTAGCAGCCGCAAGTTGTTTTGCGCAATTGTTGTGGATTCGACAGCAACTTCAAGATTATGATATTGCTCCAGAATGCGTGCCGATCTACTGCGACAACAACAGTGCTCCTGTTCATCATTCCAAGACGAAGCCTATTAACATCCGACATCATTTCATCATAGATCACCAAGAGAAGAAAGATATCGATGTTCAATAGATATGCACCAAAGATCAGCTTGCTGATATCTTCACCAAGCTGCTTGTTGAGGCCAGATTTAAAGAATTATGTTTGAAGTTAGGAGTCATGGAATTAGAAAAGGATGGGGATGAATGAGTTCAAACTCTCATTCTTTATGGATTTCTTAGATTTTTGGAAAAGATGGAGAGAAACGTATCCCAGCTTACGTTTTTGAGGTGCTGAATTTTTTGTTGCTGAGATATGGTTGCTAAGCAATTGGATGCTGAGTCCAAGCTCTCAGCAGATCCTAAGTAGTGTGATATTACACTTTATAATATGCAACAAGTGGTTCGGTGTAGAGGAATGCTCAGTCCAAGCTCTCAGCAGTTCCTAAGGTGTGTAATATTATAACAAGTGGTTCAGACGTTTGCTAGAGGTCGAATGCTGAGTCCAAGCTCTCACCATTTCGTCAGAATGCTACGTTATAGTATTCAGCAAGTAGCAATAAGTGGGACATACAGTTTCTAGAGATTGATTGCTGAGTCCATGCCGTCAGCAATCTATATATGAATGCTAGGATTTGAATGTTGAGTCCAAGCTCTCTACAGTTTATTCGCTTGCTATGGATTCCAATGCTAGCAAATTGTTGAGTCCAAGCTTTCAGCAATCTTCAACTCTTGCTCAGAAAGTCAAAGCGCGATCTTTTTGAATTTCAAATCCTCTAAGTGTATGTGACACGATGCATTTAATGCGTGCAACATGCGGCAACGAACTAGGAGACGACACGTCAAAAGCACTCAAGCATTTTGGGGCGTGGGACACCATATGAAGAGTCTTAGATCTTCTGAACCGTCGATTGGATTTGAAGAGGTGCTACCCCGAACGTCAGATCCAGCACTCAGAAGGTATTTAAAGGACATTTCGTCAAATTTGCAAACCTTCTGAACTCTGAATCTTTAAATCCCTAGATTTCTAAGCTTCCAAATACTCTCTCAAATTCTCCCAAATCTCTCTCAATATGACTACCAACCCTGAATCCCCTGCTCAATCCCATATGTCGGATTCATCTACTGAAACCCCACTCATTCCCAAGCTTCTATTGTTGTTGCACCCCTTCATGAACGACATTTTCCTGAATTTAATGGGATTGTTAAGAAAGAAGATGTTGAGGATGAGATTCCTTACGCTCAACTGGTTATGCTCGCTAGGAAGAAGGAGCAGTCCGGCCTTATGAACTCTCAGAGGAGGGCCGCTCAGATTATGAAGGATCACATCATTTATACACCACTTTCCGCTTCTCAATTTCCAATCTGGGTGATGGACACCCTAGCAATAGAACAGGTCGTCGAGTATCTGTCTACTGAACCATTGAGGTTTCACCCTCACATGGTCTCGGTGTTTTATGCGAGGGCTCTTATAGCCGAGGAGAATCAGAAATCTTTCAAGACCTTTGTTTTTGGCACGATCATCAAGGTGAGTGCCAAGGTGCTTGCAAAGAAGTTCGGCCTTCGAAACTTCAGAGAGCGTGTCACAAGTTACAAGTTCAACGACATAGAAGGGATGAAAGCTCGATAGAATCTGTGGAGGAAGCCCGATCTAAGCATGGACATTCCCTGGAAGGTAGCCACACCGATTAATCAATTTCAGGAGGAGTATCGACTCCTGGCTGAACTTGTTATTAAAATGTTCCAATACGACGCGGGGTTGTATTCGGAACTATCAGCGAAGAAATATGCCGTCATGATGGCGTTGGTTGATGGGATTAAAGGAAACTGGGCAGAGTTTTTCTTTGAGCGTTGGTTGGATCACGCTAAGAAAAACTTAAAGTTCAAGAAGGAGGGGATCTTCACATCAAATGTGAACTTTGGGCTGAAGATCAGCAGGTTCATCGAGATGTATTTCCACAAATCGAAGCTTGATAGGGGAGAGTCCCTACTTCCTACTGATTTTTTTCTGCAGATAAGAAAGAAGTCAGCTCCTGTAGACCTTTCTTGTCCACTCATGCTGAAGGGGAAATCCAACGTCGACCCCAATATCCCTACCTCTCCTGATGACGTTCATCCAGCAGAGTCAGCAGTCCAATAGTTGGAGCATGCGATTCCTGTAAATCAAGAGGAGATTGCTACTGCCAGGAAGGCCGCGGAGACAACACGGTGCTTCGAGGACCTGGCTGATATAGAGAAGCTTGGAGAGCTTCCTACTGAGCGAATGGGTCCACTTGCTGCTTAGGTACGGAAAAGGAAGAGATCAGAGATCGCTGCACCTGAGAAGCCGCAGAGGAGAAGGTGACATGTCAAAACCACTGAGAAAGAAGCCTCTAAGAAAGCATCCTCTGATAACCCTTCATTTGCTGAACTTGTTGCTGAGGAACAAGAGCAAGTAGCTCCTCTCTCTGCTAAACCTTCTGCTAAACGTTTAAAAGTTGTGAGGGAGAAGAACAAGAAGAGGAAGAGGACTTAAAAGGAGAAATAGAAGAAGGATTACAAGAAAGTGATGGCACAGATCACATTTACACCAGAGACGATAACTTTAAAGAAGTAAAGGCCGCTGCTGACGAGCTAGCAGCGAAGAAGGCTGCTGACGAGCAAGAAACAAAGGAAGCTGCTGAGTTGCTACAGCGTGCAGCTCAGGAGGCTACAAGGTTAGCAGCAGAGCATGAAGCTCGTGACGCTGCTAAGCGAAAAGGTAAACAAGCTGTTAAGGTTCCCACCACCACTCCTTTGCGAGAGCACGATGCCTTGTCGGATAAGGATTTACACACACTATTGGAGGCAGGTGTCTTTGATGCTCCTGGGCGTCCTGAAGGCCAAGGAGGAGTTATTATTCAAGAGCATTCTGCTCAATCTGCTCAGGATGTGGATGTTGGAACTTCCGAATCAGGACATAATGATGAGCAAATGGCTAGCATTTCACAGAATGTTGAGGAGAGGGCCAACAGTGGTGGAGCTGAGGGACCAAATGTTGAGGAGGGTCCTAGCACTGCTATTCCCTCATTTGCTGGGGCGATGCAAGCAGATGAACCAGATGAAGGTTTTTTAGCATCATGTTATTCGGATTCTGATTCTGATGGCAAATCTGAAGATGTTTATGATGCAAGATCCCTCAGGAAGATTCTGACAGGCACCAACGAGACGCTGCGAGTTTCCTTTAAAGGACTCCCAGGGTGCAGATTCAAGATAAGGCGTATATCAATATGGTGTTCTCCTGTCTTTCTCGAGGAAGAGGTAAACACTGACCTTTTCCCATGATTTCCGAGATTGAGGAATTTGTTTTGGCTGAGATAGAGCGAGATATTGCCAAGATATTCTATGTTGAGTTGGATGAGACCACAAATGAAGGGAAGCTGTTAGCAAGTGAGTTTAGGCGTTGGAAAATGTTTGATTACATCATGCACCAACTATGTTTTGAGGAAATAATGCTAGTGATAACGACGAAGGGCCTCAACTCCTGGAGGAAGGAAGTGCAGTGGGCAAACAATTGGATCGATCAGGTGCCCGGGACCAAACAATTTTTCAGATAAACAAGTCCTTACTCGACTTCAGGCTATACGAGTCCACCGGATGTTCTCTACTTCTCAATCTCTGCCGAAGTCAAGTTTTGCTCCAAATGGTCATTCTGATACTAGAATTGAGCTCTCAAAGCGGCAGGCTAGAGTCATTGCTGAATATCGCAAGCGTCAAGCAGAATATGAAAGTCAGAAGAAAGAGCGATTGTTGGCAAATATGGCTGCTGCGCGAGAACATGAGGAGCTAGAACAGAACCAGAGCCGTGAGTTGACCGTACATCTTGACAGAGCGGAGGAAATGCTTGCACTTTTCTTGGTAGATCACATTTTGGAAGTGGCTAGTGTAGGAACTGAGTCTACAATAGGCGACATGAATCACCATTTATTATAACTCCGGATTTGATTTATGGATATCAAAATAAATATCATGACAAACAGTAAATGCCCTATGCATGCTCATATTTAATTTAATTCGTAGATTTAAAGGAATACTTGAGACTCCAACGACTGATCTACAGATCTAGGTCGATGATGGCAATGATGATGGTGTAGATCTGGATCTGGAATCGATCAAAGCAATCGTGTTCCTACAGATCTGATCTTCTGATCTGTTTCCTTGCTCGATCCGGAAATCGGGTAAGGATACGCTACCGGATCTACAGCCGCCCACTCTATCTTAATTTCTCTAGGGTTTCTGATTTGAAACTTTTAAACTTATGTGGGAAAACGAGAGATTTATCTATTTATATAGATATGGAGAATGGGCTATTAGGGTTTAATAAACCCTAATGGGCTCTGAGCAGTGTTGGGCCAGACCAGGGATCCAATGCAAATAATAAAGTGGGCCTCCTATTAATTAATTCCATGTTCAACCCAGAACATAATTAATTAATAAACATTAATTCATGCCACCAGAGAATTAATGCTGACCTACCCCTTTATTACCACGTTATTAGGAACGGGTTGCATTGACTTGGTTAATCCTCATATTTAAGGTCTCAAACATTCATTAATTAATTCAGCGTATGACAATTAGCTGTAATTAATTAATCTCTTATTATTCTTGAGTAGTACCACTCAACCCTTATCGCTTATGCTTGAATCAATGATTCAGCCTGCAGGACTTAGCATAACGAACCTTGTGAGCTTCCCAGGGAATGTCACCATCATGCAGATATACGAGTACATGCAAGACTCTCCACCATAGCAAGTCAAAGTGACAGTCAATCCATGTGTGCCCCTCAGCTTTCAATAGACTTTAGACCCGACCAAGTTACCGAGATATTTACTCATTCATATGTCAAGTAGAATGGTTCATCTCACTGTTGATCCAATGAATACATTGAGATGTACCGGTCACACAAAGCAGTCAAGATAAACCACTTATGGACTTGTGTGCCGCAGCCTAAACCGACAGCCAAACCAGAAACTGTCTCAGCTGTGATAACTGTTTATCTCTCGCTATGTCGAACGATCTATAAGATCTTCTGTGATCTCTTACACACCGTATGATCTCCCTTTCGACGAGATAACTGGATGTGTTTGTTTGCATCGTATGATTGTTAATTCAGATAGGAGTTGTTTATTGCAAGTCAATGATTACCAGTATATCAAACATAACGTTTCCTAATATACCAATCATAATGCTTTTATGTATACAATTCCAACAGCTAGAGCTACACGAGCGGCTAAAATAGCAGAAGCAAGGGCAGCCCAAATTGCTAAGGCCATGGAGGATTGAGGAAGTCGAGCGCATGGTAGAGGAGGCTCACTACTTGACCTCACTTGTAGAAGCAACAAAGGCATTTGAACTTGCTAAGGCCATGGAGAAAGTTTGGAACATGGAGGAGGCCGAGCGCATACAAGAAGAAGCTATGTACATGGCGGCCCAAGGCGAAGTTGATATTCAAATGGAAGAAGCTGAAACTGTTATAGGCTAGCAACTTCTTCTTTGGATGCCCTGCTTGTAAGCTCTGTAAGTTCTGTTGGAATTGTATACATAAAATCATTATGATTGGTGTATTGGGAAACGTTATATTTGATATACTGGTAATCATTAATGACTTGCAATAAACAACTCCTGTCTGAATTAACAATCATACGATGCGAACAAACACATCCAGTTATCTCGTCGATAGGGAGATCATACGGTGTGTAAGAGATCACAGAAGATCGTATAGATCGTTCGACCTAGCGAGATATAAACAGTTATCACAACTGAGACAGTTTGTGGTTTGGCTGTCGGTTTAGGCTGCGGCACACAAGTCCATAAGTGGTTTTTCTTGACAACTTTGTGTGACCGGTAAATCTCAATGTATTGATAGGATCAACAGTGAGATGAACCATTCTACTTGACATATGAATGAGTAAAGATCTCGGTAACTTGGTCGGATCTAAAGTCTATTCAAAGTTGAGGGGCACACATGGGTTGACTATCACTTTGACTTGCTATGGTGGAGAGTCTTTCATGTACTCGTATATCTGCATCTTGGGTGATGGCAGTTTGTATGGGGTTTCCTCAGGCTGGATTTAGATAACCATATTCGTTTCAGGATGGTGACATTCCCTGGGAAGCTCACGAGGTTCGTTATGCTAAGTCCTGCAGGCTGAATCATTGATTCAAGCATAAGCGATAAGGGTTGAGTGGTACTACTCAGGAATAATAAGAGATTAATTAATTACAGCTAATTGTCACACGCTGAATTAATTAATGAATGTCTGAAACCTTAAATATGGGGATTAACCAAGTCAATGCAACCCGTTCCTAATAACGTGGTAATAAAGGGGTAGATCAGCATTAATTCTATGGTGACATGAATTAATGTTTATTAATTAATTATGTTCTGGGTTGAACATGGAATTAATTAATAGGAGGCCCACTTTATTATTTGCATTGGATCCCTGGTCTGGCCCAACACTCCTCAGAGCCCATTAGGGTTTATTAAACTCTGATAGCCCATTCTCCAGATCTATATAAATAGATAAATCTCTCATTTTCCTACATAAGTTTGTAGTTTCAAATCAGAAACCCTAGAGAGATTGAGAGAGAGTTGGCGGTTGTAGATCTGATAGCGTATCCTCACCAGATTTCCAGATCGAGCAAGGGAACAGATCAAAAGATCAGATATGTAGGAATACCATCGCTTTGATCAATTCCAGATCCAGATCTACACCATCATCATTGCCATCATCGATCTAGATCTGTAGATCAGTCGCTGGAGTTAAGTTTTTTCGTAGATCCATCCCTTTGCAATTAATTTTGTAGGAGCATGCTTAGCTTCGCCTGATTTATTTAATTTGCATTTATTTTCGATATCCTAAGAACGATCGTTGGATAATTAAAGTGGCAATTCGTGTTGTCTATTGTAGACTCGAATCCTACAATTGGTATTAGAGCCAGTTTCTAGTTCTTAGTTTCTATCCTGAATAAATTGTGATTAAATAAATATATATGTTCATGGATGGATTTAATTTTATCATGGATGTTTTTGTTCTCGTGGCCCCTCTTTGTTTTATGATTTTAAATCGCAAGAAAATCCGCGATTAGATTGATAGAAAAATTTTGTAATAGACTAGATCTATTGTAATTTTTAATCAATCTGTAAACCGAAGAAAAAGAGAGAACAAAACAGCGACAAGGTGAAATAGCAGTTTTCAAGTGGACTGGAGCAGGCAGAAGCCGCGTGCGACAGCGTGCGGCGATTGCCGACAGCGGCGGCCGCCGGCAGGCAAAGCAATGGCCGCGCGCAGGAGGCGCGCGACGGGTTTCTGCATGCATCCATCTCGCGCAGGAGGCGCGCAGCCGTGGTCACCAAGCGGCAGCAGTTTGCAACATCTCTTCCTCCTCCTTGTGTGTGCGGTGGCACTGGCTCCGGCCGGTGAGGGTCTCTGTGGTCGGGCAGGGGCCGTCTGCAGGCGTGCACGTTGGTGGAAGGCAAGGCAGAGGCTGCGAGCGCCGGGGACAGTGACTGCAGATGGCTGGGCTGTGCTGTTCTGGTGGCGCGCATCAGGGAGGAGGCTCGGCGACTGCAGGTCACATCCTCAGCCACTTCGGCGGCTGGCTGGTGGTGTGCATCGGCGCGCGGGTCTTTGGTGCTCTAAGCACCAGCGGCGATCGGCGGTAGGGCAGCTGGTGGCGGCGAATCTAGGGTTTTTGGTGGCTAGGATGGCGGCTGAAACCCTAGCTGCTGCTAGGGTTTGTTGTTTGGGTTTCAGACCCGGGCTGGGCGCGGGCGCGGCAGCACGAAGGCGGTCCGATTTGCTAAAAATTAGGTTTTTCTGAAAATTAGGGTTTTTACAATCCTATGGGCCTGAAACCCTAATTCCTAGCCCAATAACCCTATATTTTATTCCAGCCCAAAATTGTTGGTTTCAAGTCAAAGAATGGGAGCCCATTTGAAGATCTGTATCAAAATAAATCATTGTAATAGATAGATTTATTTTATTTCCCATGTAATTGCATCAAGGGGCCACGAGAATTTTTATTTTATTTATTATGTTCTCGTATGATGTGATTTATTATGTGCGCACTAGTAAATAATAGGAAAGCATGCTACTGCTTTTATTATTTAATTTTAAAGCATGTTGTAGATAATAGGAAAGCATGTTACTGCTTTATTATTTACTGTTCAAAGCATGCTTTATGCGATTTATTTTATGTATTAAATTATGTCTATAAATTTCAGAATCATGTTGGAAAATATGATGGAATTTTAGATGTGACGTAATTTATGGATCATAAAATAATATGTGCGCATAAGAAGCTTTTGAAAGAAAAAGACTAAGCAAGATTTTTTAATTAAAATCAGTAAGACCTCCACAATGCGGTCTCTTATTAGAAGTGGGCAGTGAAGTGAGTAGACGTCTACACGACCGTAGCCTGCTCGCTTTATTTGTTCACAAGTTCTAATAGATGAGATTTCTAAATAAAACATTTAAACATGTGAGAAGTGGACAGTAAAATGAGTAGACGTCTACATGACCGTAGCCTGCTAATTTTATTTGTTCATAAGTTCTCTTGTTTTAAATGAGATAACAAGGTTGTAAGAGGCATGCGTCATGAGTCTAGTACGTATGACAAATTGTCCTTTTAACTTCCGGAGTTAGAATTGTGGTCAAATGCTTAGATGTTGCCTGAGTACTAACTCATGAATGATGTCCCTGCTCAGATAGGTTGAACATGGTCTTAGTTTTATATCCGATTATTAATTTTTGTCGGCGAATACCTGGCATGGATTGAAATTAAAGACTGGAACTTCAAAGAGCAGTCTGATTAGGTGGTCTGATGTAAACGTCTTTGAAAGGAGCTTGCAGTAGATGCACCTAGGCAATTGGGGGAAACAATTGTATTGGTTTTTCAAAAGGTTACAATGCATATTTGTTTTAATGTTCTGCATGTATGTTCTTACTTTAATCAATTATTGTTTTCAGATATGTATATGAATAATGTCATCAATATCTTGGCACAAAATCAATTAACTGGTCCGAATTTCCTGGAATGGAAGCGCAACTTGGATTATATCCTAGTTGCAGGGGAACATTGTTGGTCCTTAAATATCAGAGTCTTCGTGTTTAGATAGAAACACGAAATGCAGCGGAATAATTAATCGTCACTTACACTTTATGTTTTTCTTTCAAGATTAGTTAAGCTCAGAGATAGATTAGAGTTTCTTCACAGTTATACACTATCAATATGATTGCTAGGTTTTAAGTCGTGTGAGCAATGAAACAGTAAAAGAACACAATATGTATAGTGATTCGATCCAAAAAGATCTACGTCCACTCCTTAGCCGACACGCTAAGAATTCACTAAGTAAGTATACAGATTACAAGGATTCGCCTTTTACAGTTAAGTAGGCAGTGAGCTTTCTGCCTGGCTACTTAACAGCTATTCTCCGTTAACCTGAACTCCTCAGATGTAGGTTTGGCTGAGTCAAGGGCACACATTCGAAACACCTGGCTTTCCTACTTTGGAAGTTTTATAGTCACTTCCTGACTTTCCTTTGAATACGGCTAAATGCCCATCTTAATCTAGACCTTTTCAGGTGTTCGACTGTTGGATTCTTTCTGAAAAGAAAGGTATCCCAATGATTAAGGATTCTTGAGTGCAATCAAGAATCTCTTCAATGGAGTGTCAGTAAATCAATGAGCGACACTTCTGGTTGTTGAAAGCTTTGAATACTCTTTATCACGGCTCTCAACTGACTACTTTTTACTTTGTTCGCTTTGACAAAGGAATCTCTCACTTGAATGTTTGCGAATGTCTGTAGTGATTAAAGCAGTAGTCGATTCTCACTTTTGGACCTGCCTTTTATAGATGGAGATTCAAATCTTGAATCTCCATATCCGTTAGACACAATGGCTCCTTTGTCCGAGAGTGATATGACTCAATCAATCGCTTTTCGCATCCCATTATACTTTTCGAACTACTTCTGGAAGGCTCTGTCCTTTTTGTGTACTTTTTGTCAGAGTGGCAGTGTGTTTCCAACCTTTGACACTCTTGCTCTGCTAATGCTCCTTAGCGATCTGCTATCGTATATTTGTCACGCTAACAATTCCCGCTACCTTTGATCCTTTAACGTCTGTTCTGCTAACACTTTTTCTAGGTTTGCTGAGCGTTAGCAAATGCTAAAGCCTTAGCATTCTGCTAGCGCATGACTTCTAGCAAACGCCGTCCTTCGATGTCTGCTGCGAAATCTTCTAGCAGACTAAACTATTACAACTCAATATATGACCTATACAGGACATTACATGATATGTTAGACTATCTAGAGTTCAGCAAATGATCGACCAAATGCTAAGGTTTGATTCAACAAAACCTTTTACAATTAAATCCTAAGGGAGATTTTCTGAATAATTTCCCAACAATTTCCCCCTTTTTGGTACGATCAAAGCTTACTATCATTTGCTGAAGCTAAGAGGAAGAATGTTTGTGTTCACAAAATACTAAGCTATCCTAGCAATCTAACACAGAGTTTATCCACCTTAGTTCAAGCAACAAAAAAAACTGAAATTCCCCCTCAACAAATGCTGGGAAATATTTCTCGATTAAATGCATAAGTAAAAGCTGCAAACGTAATTTGCTAGAAATTCTAGCACCCATGTAAGATTAGCAGACATTTACTTTCTCAATCTCAATCCAATTGTTTTTCAGATATGTTGAATACACAGATAGTGTATATCAACTAAGACACACAGTGAAAATCAGAGATTGACAATGAGAGGTTGTCTCAGTCTGATCAATTTTAATTCATATGATGAGTTCATTACAGAAACAATGAAAATGATAGACGAAGACAGAGCAAAAAAAATACCAGAGGGTAAGAATGTGATCAGGAGTCTGAAGCAGGCTTCTTCATCTTGTCAAATTCATCGAATTTGCTTGAGGCCAGCTCCACGAATTTGTCCAAAAGTTCCTTAGTAGATGCACGTTCAGCAGCCTCTGTTTCAAGATCCTTGGCCAACCTCTCGTTCTCTTCTTCGAGCATCTTGATTTTCACTTCTGTTTCCTTCTGTTTTAGTTCAGCTTCTTTCCATTTATTTCTTCAAGAACTCTTCTCTGTTCTTCTTTTGCAACGGCTCTAGCTTCTTTTACTTTCTTCCTCTCAATAGCCTCAGCAGCCCTTCTTGCTTCCCCCTCTTTGATTGCATCCAAAAATCTGGAGGAAAAGGAATTTACCTTATTGTCCACTTGCTACTTATGCTCTGCTACGTCAGTCTTTACTTCTTGCACAGAGTCCTTGACAGAGGAAACTTCGGACTCGATTGAGTTCACTCGGGCCGTTACGGTATCAACATTGGACTGGACTACCGCAATTTCCCTCCTTATGTCTGTGGCTTCGATCACCATTCTCTCAGATATAGTGGACACAGCACTTTGAACTACAAATTGAACTACAGAGTCTAGATATGTTGGAAGATGGAGCGTGCTAACCGGAGTAGGAAAGAAGGATGAAGTAGTGGGAACAATGACGGTTTGACTCTTAGCAGTGGAAGTGGAGATTTCCTCCATGACTACTTCTGTGCTCCCTGTGTCAGCAGTATCTCTTCGATCAGTTGTTGCTAGCAGATATACTGCCTCCTCGATTCCTTTTAGAAACTCTGCTTCAGCAGCAGCATTTTCAGCTTCCTCGAGTTTCTTTGCTTCTGCTAGAGAGAGTGCTAACAAGTAGGCTTGCAATTCCTCCTCTCTGTTCCGATATGTGACAATCTCAAACCTTTGAGCATTGTGTTCTTCTGCCTCTCGAATCGTAGCCAACCGAGCTTGAAGCTTTGATTCCTCGAACTTCACGAGTTCTGCTTGGCGTTTCTTGTATTCAGTAGCAGCTTTAGCTTGACGCCTTGAGAATTGTATGTGCCCATCAGATAATTCATCGGGGGAAAATGTTGACATTGGCAAGGAACGAGGAGAAGACGATCTTCGGTGAGCTTTGATTGTCTGGAGTCTTTCAATGATAGCCTTATCAAAGTATTGCTTGGTGCAAGGAGATTGATCCATCCATTCGTTTGCCCATAATTCCTCATGCTTCCAGAAATTCAACCCCTTCCATGCCATCATTGTCTCTCTTTCCTCAATACCAAGTTCTCGAGAAATGTAATCATACGTCTTCCATCGTCTGAACTCTTCTCCCAATATCTTTCCATCAGGAGTTTCTTCCTCCAATACTCCAGCAAAGATTTCTTTGACATCCTCCTCAATCATCAGAATCACGAATTTTTCAATTTCTTGCCCCAGCAATTCAAACGCAGGATTTGCTTTACTTCTCATGAATGACAATCGAAGCGGATCCCTGCCTTCTGAGGAGATTATCCTTAGTGATTTTGCATCATATATGCATGTGGACTCTTCATCAAGATCAATATCAGGATGAATTTCTGTGTGAGGACCTTCATCAGGAATTATTTCCTCACATCTAGTAGATGATTCCTCGATAGCAGTCTGTGGAGATCGTATTTCTCGCTCAGCAATTGATTGCTCAGCTATGTGTTCAATCTGCTCAGCAGATTCATTTCTAGTACTACGTCCTACCTTGTAACCTGATTCTCTTTCAGTTCCAGAAGGGCCTGCGTCTGGATTCCCTGGTAACCGTCTGGGTAAATCCTGGAAGGGATATTCCTCATCAGAACTGCTTTCTAAGTCCACAATCGACTTCACCTCATTGAATCTGCCTTCATGAATTGCTTTATCAAGTTCTTCATCTGACATAGCATCTTGTGTAGATAAGATGACCCCTTCACTGTCAACTGAGGGAATTTAGACGGTGATCCTTCCTTCTTTGATATCTTTCCCTTTCTTGGCAGCATTTTCTTCCATAAGTGCTCGTTGAGTGGCTTTCTTATGAGCTTTAAATTCTTCGGCAGCTGACTTGATACGTTCGAATTCCTTGTCTCTTTCTTCGAATGTCATCTCAGCAATGAACTTTTGATATTCTTTCTTCTCAAGCTCTCTCCGTTGAGCTTCGCGCTTTCTCTTAGTTTCTCTTACTCCCTGAACGCGCTCTTCTAGGCATCTGGATGACATAGGAATGTAATCTGGATCGATTTCAGCAGTTTCCTCTGCTGTGTCTTCAGTAGACATCTTTTCTGCTGCGACGTCAGCAGCTTTCTTTGCAGTGGCTTCAGCAGCCTTCTTCTCCGCTTCTGCTTTCTCTAATTCTTCCTTCTCTGAAAGTAAAACCAACTTTCTCCTTGTCTTCTTTTTTGTTTTCTTTGCAGGAGAGGCGATGCTAGATCTCTTCTTTGTTGGAATTTCTATAGCCTTAGCCCCAAGAACGAGCGGAGGTCGTTCGGCCTCCTTTGCAGTCATGATCTCATTGATTTGGTCAGCTGGTAAGTTGCCCAATTTCTGAATCTCCTCGAGATTCTTGAAGCAGTGTTTTGTCTCAGCATTCGTCTGCAGTAGAGCAATTTCTTCAGCAGTCATTGGAATTGTCGGTTTAAGGATTTGAACTGCTATAGTGGCAGCATCTGGTTCTTCAGGAGATGTGGGCTTGTCCTTGTCCACATTAGACTTTCCTGTCAGCTTCCGGGGATTCTTGGTATTGACAGGTTTGGGCTCTTTCCTTGTCGCTGGAATGTAGTTTGTGGGAAGCAGACTTACGCCACGATCCACTCCTGTATTGGTGAACAATATTTCTAAATATTTACTGATCTTCAGCCCAAAATTCACGTTCGAAGAGAACGTTCCATCTACTGCCATGTGGTCATTCTTCCGAGCATGTTCAGCCCAGTGCTCAAAGAAAAATTCTGCCCAATTACCCTTAATATTGTCGTTCAATGCCATCATAACAGAATACTTCTTGGCAGAGAGTTCGGAGTAGGAACCAGCATCACATTGAAGCATTTTGATTACTATCTCCGCAAGGAGCTTGTACTCATCAGACAGAGTATTGATCGGTGTAGCAAACCTTGAAAGTAATCACCTGCCCTTTCTTGTCTCTTAATTCCCCTGGTTTCTTCCATAGATGCCAGCGTCTCTCCATTTCAGCAAGGTCATTGATCTTGTATTGAGATATCTTGGCCCCATAATTCCGAAGCCCAAACATTCTCGAAAGTAAATCAGCATTAACTTCCACAATATTTCCATATACGCTAGTTTTGAATGATTTCTGATCAGCATTCATAACTGCCCTAGCATAAAATTCTGAAACCATATGTGGGTGAAAGCGATCAGGCTCAGCAGAAAGATACTTTACCAATAATTCGGAGTCGAGTAGGTCCAAAATCCACTTTGGAATGTGTTTGGCAGCGAAAGGCATATATAGGATTCTGTCCTTCATAATTTGCGCCAGACGCCTTTGCTCCCTTTTATGGCCTGATAACTCCTTTTTCCGGGCCAAAACAACAAGTTTGCTGTATGGGATTGACTCGTTGATATCCTCTTTCTTCATTATACCAGTGAAACCGGGTGCATGTCGAACATGCAGAGGAGAACCGTCAATCGGCGGATAAATGAAGGTGGGTGGTTGCAGTGGGGATAAAGAAATGAAATCTTTTGGGTTTATAGCGTGAGGCGATTCAGGATGGTTGGGTTCTGGGTTTAGTGTTTTTGGAGAGTTGGGATTTGAAGCCATTGTTGAGAAGTTTGAGTGAGTAAGGGATTTTTTTTTCGGAGATGTTGAGGAACGAAGTGTAAAGGATTTTTGTGGGTTTAGGGATTTAAATTTTTGAAAGGGACGATTTTGAGAGAGATAAAGGTCTCTGAAAGGATCGGACGAATAGGATTAGTTCCCCCTTAATTGATCGACGGCTGGGCGTGTTTGACGTATAGTGCGAAACCAACATTCCTCTATCTTGTCTTCGATGACGTGTCTCTTCTCCATTCGTTCCTTCTGACTGTACGCATTAAATGCTCCTTCCTTAGCAAGTCAGCTTAACCCAAGACCTTTTTGACTATAATTAATAGTCAATACTTGGCACCAGTATACGAAACCATACATCCTATACCTCCATACCGTGCCATCTTCTGAATTGTGAATAAAAAAAATATGGCAATGATGGCCGTTGATGACTTAGCAGAGGTGGACTGAGTAGCTTTCATCTTTGGAGGTGTGCTCAGCACTTAGATGAAATATCCTTCACAAAGAACTGATATGCTCAGCATCTTCAAAATTTTGCTACGCTTAGCAACTCCAAAATTTTGCTAAGTGGATAAAATAGAAAATCCAACGGTTGGGATTCCCTCTGCCAGTTATGATTTAAATCAACGGTTTCAAATACATATGTCCTGTTGTGTCTCTTCATTTTCTCTGAGAAGCACTCGAGTATTCAGACGTGGCAATCTCTAATGTGATTTAGCTTTCTAGGCGTATTAATTGCCTTTCGAATCACACAGATCTTAAAACACAAATTTGGCCAAAAATTTTTGCCCTTCAAATATGACGTGGCATACGAAACGATGACTCGGCATATTCGAATACATGAGTATAAAGCACCCTTTACATTGATGTCATGATAGCATATACCAAGATTTAGGAGATTGAATTGTAATAAAATCTCCTCGAGCCATACGTTGATCTGACCTCCAAACATCACTGCTAAAGCGATTTGACTCTCCATGCAGTCGTAACGCTTCATTATCTGACGATGATTCGGTTTTCAAGGCATAGTCATAAATTGTGAGAGCATTTAACCTTCTATAAAAGGGTTACTTGCGATTATCTTCGACATCACAACTCTTCTTCCTTCAAAAAAATAACCTTTATCTCCGATGGAATCCCCAAGTGATATGCTCGACATCACTCGTAACCAAATCCTTGATGAGGTAGCCCTCCACGCTTTTTACCATGATACGCCCTCTGAGGCCAACTTGGTGATGTCAAAGATTACCAACACTGGTCTAAAGCAGTTCATTACTACCACCCCTCAACACTACCATGGGGATCTCCTTCGGGAGTTCCTCAAAGATTGCATGGTGGAGAAGGATGCAATTTATGGATCCTTCAGGGGAAAGTTGGTGCGGTGGAGTGCGAAGTCCTTTTCAAGGGACTTTGGACTTCCTAGGGGTCGCTTCACTGTCTTTTCTTACAAGGCCGGAGCAGTGGCTCCGGAATGGACAGCCTGGTGAAAGTGGTGCCTGTCTCCAGTGTTTGGCTTCTCTCCGACTCCTGCAGCAATGTATCTTCAGTCTCTATACCGAGACTTATTCCATGTTGCCAACCACATGCTGCTAGGTGAGAATCCGAATGACTTCCTCCTGACCAAGGAGATCTGGCAAGTCATGCTTGCCATGGATGATGAGGAGAACGAGGCCGATTGGGCGGGCCCGATTTTTGAGTCCGTCCGAGATTGCGTTCGGATCTATCCTTCCATTCCTCTGCTACACAGCATGCAGCTCAGCTGGCTGCTGGAGCAGTCTTTCCCTGAGCTAGCAGAAGGATCATCCACCCTCCGCAGCACTGATTTCTACCCCTCTCGCTTTTCGGCAAATTATTATGTATTTCTGAAGTTTTTGTCTGTACTCCTTCTCCAGAATATATGTAGTTTGGTTGAAGTTGAATGAAATCAAGTCTTCTTTTCTGCTTTGATCTTGCCTTTATCAATATCATACATATCATAATTCCAAGTCAACATTACTGTTGTGATACAATTCTCCATAATATGCCTCCAACATGATATAAGATAAGATCTATGCT
Source organism: Plectranthus barbatus (assembly GCA_026898455.1). Lineage (NCBI taxonomy): Eukaryota > Viridiplantae > Streptophyta > Magnoliopsida > Lamiales > Lamiaceae > Plectranthus > Plectranthus barbatus. The sequence continues at coordinate 231,171 of JAPKLW010001171.1, read as the reverse complement.
GAGAATATACAGGGGGTTCTGTTCAGCAGTTTTCACTCCAAATTTGCAATCAGCATAGTAGTGAGTGCTGTAATTAAGCACATAACTTCCTTCAGCAGATAGGGTCAGCATCCAAATAACTTTCATAGCATCTTCAAGAAGACCAAGAAATCCAACAAAAATGAAATTAGCATTTCATTCATTCATGGTCTCATCCAACTCCATGAGGCCCAGCTTTATGCATAGCTCTTTAAATATGGTCTCAGGAAGAGGCTTTGTGAATATATCAGCCACTTGATCCTCCGTGCAAATATATTTGATATCGATGTCCTTATTTTCTTGATGATCACGAATAAAGTGGTGATGAATATCGATATGTTTGGTTCTAGAATGATGCACGGGATTTTTAGTAATGCTTATTGCACTATTGTTGTCACAGTAGATAGGCACACATTCAGGAGAAATCCAATAATCTTGTAACTGTTGCCTTATCCAGAGAATTTGTGAACAACAGCTAGCAGCCGCCACATACTCTGCTTCAGTAGTAGATGTGGCCATAGAGTGTCGCTTCTTGCTGAACCAACTAATGAGCTTATGTCCAAGAAATTGACATGTACCGCTCGTGCTCTTCCTGTCGATCTTGCAGCCTCCAAAATCTGAATCCGAATATCCACATAGAGCAAGACTATCTGCTCTTGGATACCAAATTCCCAGACCTTATGTGCACTTCAAGTAACGCACAATCTGCTTAGCAGTGTCTAGATGTGTTTTCTTATGATTTGCCTGATATCTAGCACACAATCCGACGACATAAGATATATCAGGTCTGCTGGCGGTGAGATACAGCAGTGAACCTATAATTCCTCTGTAAAGAGTAGGATTCACATCATCTCCTTCTTTCTCTAGTGCAGCTATACACGTCGTACTTATTGGAATCCGTAGACTCTTTGTCTTTTCAGGACAATATTTCGTAATCAAATCGCGAGTATACTTCTTCTGATGGATGAAAATTCTTTCGCTGGATTGTAGAACTTGTAACCCGTGAAAATACGACATCTTTCCCATCATACTCACCTGGAAATTGTTGGTCATGAGCTCTGAAAATTTATCACATAATCCTTGATTCTTTGAGCCAAAAATAATATCATCGACGTATATTCGCACCAGCAAAATACTTCCTTTATCTTCAATGCAAAAGAGAGTCTGATCAATCCTCCCTTTCTAAAAGCCATTTTTCAGCAGGAACTTGGATAGTGTTCCATACCAAGCCCTCGGTGCTTGCTTCAGTCCATATAGAGCTTTCTTGAGCCTGTACACTTGATTACCATGCTCGAAGCTTGGTGGTTGCTCAACATAGACTTCCTCTTTGAGCTCACCATTTAAAAAGGCACTTTTTACATCCATTTGCATCACGTCGAACTCATGATAAGCAGCATACACGAGAAATAAGCGAATTTCCTCAAGCCTGGCTACCGGAGCAAATGTCTCGTCATAGTCTATCCCTTCGCATTGCCTATAGCCTTTAGCTACGAGACGCCTTATTTCTGATGACTAAGCCTGACTCATCCTTCTTGTTTTTGAACACCCATATAGTGCCTATAACACTTTGATGTTTTGGTCTGTCTACCAGTTCCCACACATTGTTTCGTGTGAATTCAGCAAGCTCTTCATGCATAGCGTTCATCCAATCCGGATCTAGCAGTGCTTCTTCGATCTTTTTGGATTCTTCGCTGGAGATATAACAAGCCAGCATAGCGTTCCCTTGTCTTGTCAGGATAGGGTCATTGACATCTCCTATGACATCTTCAAGAGGATGGGCGCGCAACCATGTTGGTCTGATTGGTCTGGCTACATTTCCTTCCCCTGCGTGACCATCGTCTTGTACATTGTTCGCCATAGCACCCTCCTGGTGCTCAGCATCTGGATTGACTTCAATCGGAATATCTGCTGCAGGATTTCCTGGGACGGGATCCTCTTCAGCAACTCTTTCAGCAACTGGAATCTCAGCAGCGCCTCTGCAAAAGATCTTCATGAGTAGCCATGCCTTCCCCAAAGGGAATATCCTTTGCTGTCTCCTCTTCTTCATCATCAAGCATCTCTAGAATGTCTGATTCAACAAGGATGTTAGTAGGTGTGGCCTCAGCATGATCACTAGCATCACTGACCTGGTCAGCAATTTGGTCCCCTGTTGAGTGCGTCTGGTTCGAATTGCAGTCATTCATAGACTTAGTCGGATCAACACACATATTCTCGAAAGAATTTAAAAATGTTTGATCATTGACGTCATCAGTCTCATGATTGCTATCCTCTTTTCTTTTGTTTTCTCTGCGCAATAAGGTAGACTCATCAAAAATAACATTGCATGTTATTTCCACAATACCGGTAGGTGAGAAAGTATTAAGTTTAGATTTTCCGTTATTGTGAATATAACATGTAGAACCGAATGCACGGAGATGAGTTATAGAGGGCTTACGACCGTTGTACACTTCGTAGGGAGTTTTGTTGAATCTGCTAGTGATAGCACTCCTATTCTGTGTATAGCAGGCCGTCATGACTGCTTCCCCCCAGTACTTAGCAGGTAGTTTGGAATCAGCTAACATCAAACGAACGGCTTCCTTCAGCGTCCAATTCCTTCTTTCTACTAATCCATTCTGCTGAGGAGTTCTAGTTGTAGATCTTTCGTGTGATATTCCAGCTTCAGCACAGAAATCCATTAATACTCCATTACAGAACTCTGTTCCATTGTCAGAGCAAATTCTCTTTACAGTAACTTCTTTATTATTCTGCTCCTTGAGAATTAGCTCCGGTAGGATAAGTTTCACCTCATCCTTGGTCTTTAAAAGTCGTACCCATGTATACTTGGACAAATCATCAACCACCACAAGTGTATATAGACGTTTACTTACAGTGGGTGGAGTGACGGGACCGAAGAGATCCATATGTAGTAATTCTAGAATCCTCTATGATGTTTCTTTCTCAGGATTTGTCTTAAAAGATGATTTGGTCTGCTTCCCTTGTTGACATGCTTTGCATATACCTTCTTTGCGAAATGTCTCATTGGGCAGACCTACAACAAGCTTATTTTTGGCAAGGTAATTAATAGTTTTGAAGTTTAAATGATTGAACCTCTTATGCCACAGCCATGTTGTCTCCTCTTTGTTTAAAGCTAGGAAGCAGGAATGTTCTTGACCGCTTTGCCAATCAACAATATATAGACCACCCTTGCGGATGCCTCTTAGCTTCACTTCTCCTGAAATAACATCAGTAATGGCACAACCAGTATTCACAAAAGATACGATATACCCGTTTTCGCATAATTGGCTTATGCTGAGTAAATTGTGCCTTAAGTTGGAGACGAGTGCTACATTGATGATTCTCAATCCATTTCGTTCAATGCACCCTCTTCCAATGACTTCTCCTTCGCTGTTGTCTCCGAACTTGACCTTGGGACCGTTGTACAGTCTTCTTATGTCTGAGAATAGGCCTTCGTTCCCTGTCATATGTGCCGAGCAACCGCTATCCAGGACCTACTCATTAGATAAGTTCGTTTCTATGGCTCTTGAGTCCTGTTCCTGCAATTAAATCAGGTGGATTTAGGTACCCGTTTAGCATCGGGTCCTGCAGGATTAGCACTGACCATAGTTCCTTTCGAAACCCACATTTTAGTGACTTTCAAGATTTTCTTCTTGAATTCATTGTTTACCATTTCTTCAACCTTTGACTTAACATGTTTGACATGCTTATATCTAGGTGCAGTGGTGTGCTTGGCCTTCCTTGCCCTTAAGAATGCGAATGGATTGGGCTCAGGACCTACATAGGTGTTCCACCTATGTAACGTGTTCTCCTGATATATCGGTTTTACAGCATTGTAATGATACTGCTTTCTTTGTTGAAAGGTAGGTTTAGCTGTCCTTGCGTTAGGAACATAACGCTCAGCATACCTTGGTCGTGTAGAATACGGTTTAGTATATGCTCTCGGATTTTGCTGAGGTCCAGCTGACACATACGTAGTATTCGTTCTATTGTTCCTCTGCTGAGGTATAGTAGACTCATGCACAGCATTCAACTTTGGGTTTCTCTGCTGAGGTCCATGAGTTGTACGTTTAGACGAATACTTAGCAGTCTCTGCACGAGATCTCTGCTGAGATCCTACATGCATATTCTGTGAACGTCCATTATTTTGCTTAGCAATTGGCTTAGCATTGGATGATTCATCAACGACAACTCCTTTTCCCTTTTCAGCAGTGATAGTTCTAGAAGATACAAACACGATTGGATTCTTCTTAGAAGAATCATCATAGGAATTTGACATCCTATTTGAGGATTCGTATCCAAGCCAGACTTATCCTTATGATGTCTTTGTTGGCTTACAAGGGCATCAAGAGCAGCCTTGCTGGATGCGTACATGCAGATGCAGTCCTCTCTAGGAATACTCTTCAAAGCGAGATTTTCCTTTTCTAAATTTTGAAATTTTTCTGACAGTTCCTCGGTTAAGGATTGAATATCTCGTTGAAGTGAGGCATTTTCACCTATGATTGCATTTTTGATCTCGTACATTTTTGAAAACTCAATTGACAACTTCGTTAAGTAATCTTCCTCGGAATCGAAAAATGATTCCTCCGATTCATCCATGATAGGAATGCTAGATGAGATGGTAGGTAATACCTCACTTTCTTCAGCAGCTAGAGCTTATTCGTTGCTTTGCTCAGCATCGATGTCCGCATCAGCAAACTGATCTTCAACAAAGTTTGCCATTAACACGAACAGTGCTTCATCGTTATCTTCTTCTTCTGAGGAACAATAAAACTCCTCGTCATTCTTAGGATTGTCAGCAGTCTCCGTCCTGGTCAGCAACACCTTGGTTACTACTTTGGCAGCACGTCTTTCAAATCTTTGCTTCAGGCGTTCTCTCTCCTCTTTGTTGATCTTCGGGCATTCATGCTTTAAATGATCTGGAGAACCACATTCAAAACACGTTCTAATTTTTCGCTCTACTGAGCGGTTAGATGATGATGGTTGAGTTTCTTTTGCCTCTTCCTCAGCCTTGGCTGCATTCATCATCTTCTGCAGCTTTTTCATCTGCTCTTCCAGCTCATTGATCTTCAGATCAATGGGTTCTGTACCTGCATTGGAAATAACTTCCTTTGCTGGTGATGCTGGAGCAGATCTTTCTTGCTTGTAGAAGGGCTTCTTCGTCTTAAATTTGTTGAAGTCCTTCTTAGCGAAGTACGCTAAGTCCTCAGAGTTGCCAGCCAAATTTAATGTAGCTTGTGCCACGGCTGTTTCATTCTACTTTGACTGATGTATAATAAATTCATGAGATTTGAGTTGAGCAAATACCCCAGATGTAGTCATGTTGTTGAGGTCTTTTTCGCTCAAACTTGTCACTTTTGCGAACTAATCATCTCTTGGATATAATTTGGAGATGATTTTGTTGTTCATTTCTCCATTTTCATAATCTTTTCCGAGATTGCTAAGTTCACCGATTATGGTGTTGAAGCGTTCTACCATATCTTGTATAGATTCACCAGCAATCATAGAAAATGACTCATACTTATCAACAGCTACTTGTAGCTTATTCCTTTTCATTTGATCTGTTTCTTGGGATGCCTCACAAACATAATCCCACATCTCTTTAGCAGTTTCAAAGTCAAGCGATTTATTAGCCATTAGTTCTGGTAGACAATCATAAATCATCTTCTTTGCTACGTGTTCTAGCTGAGCCCTCTTTTTGTCTTCTGTGGTATACTCCTCACAGGGCTTTGGAACCATCTGTGGTCTTGGTCCTTCACCAACAGCAGCCTCACCTACAAAAGTGTTAGGTTTCATAATTTTTATAGGACCTTTCGTCAGCACATCCTCCATTTCAGGATGGATGCTCTGCAAATTTATGAGAGCCAACTTCTTCCAAGCCTTGAAGTTCTCCTTGGAGTACTTTCCCAATGCATGGTGATTCAACATCTTGTCTCTTGAGCTAGACAAGCGAAACACAGAGAAACAAGTAAAAGTGCAAGGAAAATACAGATCTGGTCTTAAGCGACTCAAAAGCAGTCGATTTTTCAACCTGGCTCTGATACCACTTGTTGGTCCTTAAATATCAGAGTCGTCGTGTTTAGATAGAAACACGAAATGCAGCGGAATAATTAATCATCACTTACACTTTATGTTTTTCTTTCAAGATTAGTTAAGCTCAGAGATAGATTAGAGTTTCTTCACAGTTATACACTAGCAATATGATTGCTAGGTTTTAAGTTGTGTGAGCAATGAAACAGTAAAAGAACATAGTATTTATAGTGGTTCGATCCAAAAAGATCTACGTCCACTCCTTAGCCGACACGCTAAGAATTCACTAAGTAAGTATAAAGATTACAAGGATTCGCCTTTTACAGTTAAGTAGGCAGTGAGCTTTTGGCCTGGCTACTTGACAGCTATCCTCCGTTAACCTGAACTCCTCAGATGTAGGTTTGGCTGAGTCAAGGGCACACATTCAAAACACCTGCCTTTCCTACTTTGGAAGTTTTATAGTCACTTCCTGACTTTCCTTTGAATACGGCTAAACGCCCGTCTTAGTCTAGACCTTTTCAGGTGTTCGACTGTTGGATTCTTTCTGAAAAGAAAGGTATCCCAATGATTGAGGATTCTTGAGTGCAATCAAGAATCTCTTCAATGGATTGTCAGTAAATCAATGAGCGACACTTCTCGTTGTTGAAAGCTTTGAATACTCTTTATCACGGCTCTCAACTGACTACTTTTTACTTTGTTCGCTTTGACAAAGGAATCTCTCACTTGAATGTTTGCGAATGTCTGTAGTGATTAAAGCAGTAGTTGATTCTCACTTTTGGACCTGCCTTTTATAGATGGAGATTCAAATCTTGAATCTCCATATCCGTTAGACACAACGGCTCCATTTTCCGAGAGTGATATGACTCAATCAGTCGCTTTTCGCATCCCATTGTACTTTTCGAACTACTTCGGGAAGGCTCTGTCCTTTTTCTGTACTTTCTGTCAGAGTGGCAGTGTGTTTCCAACCTTTGACACTCTTGCTCTGCTAATGCTCCTTAGCGATCTGCTATCGTATATTTGTCACGCTAACAATTCTCGCGACCTTTGATCCTTTAACGTCTGTTCTGCTAGCATTTTTTTAGGTTTGATAAGCGTTAGCAAATGCTAAAGCCTTAGCATTCTGCTAGCGCATGACTTCTAGCAAACGACGTCCTTCGATGTCTGCTGCGAAATCTTCTAGCAGACTAAACTATTACAACTCAATATATGACCTATACAGGACATTACATGATATGCTAGACTATCTAGAGTTCAGCAAATGATCGACCAAATGCTAAGGTTTGATTCAACAAAACCTTTTACAATTAAATCCTAAGGGAGATTTTCTGAATAATTTCCCAACAAACATCAATATGTTCTTAACACTCCGTGTCCAGCTGTCCCCACAGCTGAGTCAAGTGATGTGGAGCGGAACCTCTATGACAAGTGGGTCAAGTCTAATAATGCAGTCAAGTGCTACATGATGACCACTATGTCTAAGGTGCTCCAGCAACATTATCAGCACTATGACAAAGCAGCTGAGATTATCGATAGTCTCACAATTACTTATGGGGAATCGGATAGAGCTGTCAGATATAAGATCATGAGAGAGATCGTGAGTTGTAAAAGGACTGATGGTAGCTCAGTGAGGGAGCACGTTGTTTCCATGACTCACCTCATGGATGAACTAACGTTGTATAGAGGAGGTATTGACGGGGAAACCCAGGTCCATATCATACTCAACTCACTTTCGAAGTCTTTTGAGAACTTTAGGCTGAATGTTGTCATGAGTAAAAAGGAGTACACTCTCAATGAGTTATGTAGTGACCTCATGGAGGCTGAATCAGTCATGCAACCTGAAAAGGCAGTCTTAGTTTCTTCCGGTAGTCGCCCTGCTTCATCGAAAGGTGCTAAAGGGGTGATTGAAAAGAAATTCAAGAATACAGTCTTTGGAAGCAAAAGTTCTGGGAAAAAGAAGACTGTGACACCGGAGAAGAAGGGCAAGTGTATCCGTTGTGGCAAAACTGGTCATTGGAAGAAGGATTGTCTGACCAAGCGGGTTCGACAAGGTACGTCTTTAGCATTTGTAACGGAAACATGTTTAGCTTCTGTTTCTACCCATTCGTTGGTACTGGATACTGGAGCTACTGATCATGTTTGTTACACTTTGCAGGGATTCAGGCCGACAAGGCAGCTGAATGTTGACGAGGTGACGATCTCCATGTGTAATGCTGCTCGTGTGTCTGCAGTAGCAGTTGGAGATGTTACATTATGCTTTCAAGACAATGTTTTGATTTTAAGAGATGTTTTGTATTTGTCGAATTTTCGGCAAAATCTTATTTTTGTTTCCTGCTTAATAAATGATGGATTTTCAGTTATTTTTTATAGTCATGTTACTATCAATGGCAATAACGGTGTTATCTGTCGTGGGATACAGAAAGACTCTCTTTATATCATAACTTGTTTGCATAAATCTTCTGTGAATGCTGCATATAACTTATTTAATCATAAGAAGAGAAAGTTTTCATCTTCTGATGAGGATCTTACATATCAATGGCATCTGAGACTAGGTCACATCAATCTAATGTGGATCAAGAGACTCGTGGATGATGGAACGTTGGATTCAATCCAGGTAGTTCCACATCGAGTTTGTGAATCCTGTATAGAGGGAAAGATGACGACCAGGCCTTTCAAGGCAAGTCAGTCTAGAGCAAGTGATGTGTTGGAACTTATCCACTCTGATTTATGTGGACCGATGTCTACGCAAACTCGTGGAGGATTTAAGTATTTCTTCAATTTTATTGACGATTACTTTTGATACGGGTATGTTTACTTATTTCACTATAAGTCTGAATGCTTTGAGAAATTCGAGGAATTTAAGGCGGAAGTAGAGAAGAAGTTAAAGAAGACCATTAAGTCATTACGATCTGATCAAGGTGGTGAGTATCTCAGTGACGAGTTCTTGCAGTTTTTATCAGAGCATGGGATTACATCCCAATGGACCGCACCGGGCACTCCTCAGCAGAATGGTGTGGTGAAAAGAAGAAATAGAACTCTTCTTGAAATGGTTAGATCTATGATGAGTTATGCGAACTTGCCTGTTTCGTTTTGGGGCCACGCGTTACTAACAACGGCGTACCTGCAGAACCTGGTACCTTCTAAGTCAGTTCCTAAAACACCCTCAGAACTCTGGCATAGAAGGAAGCCCAGTGTGTCAAAGATAAGAGTGTGGGGTTGTCCGGCATATGTTTTTTCGAAGGAACCTGATAAGTTAGAAGGTAGGTCCAAGCTAATGTTGTTTGTGGGATACCCTAGACAAACGAAAGGTGGTTATTTCTACTGTCCTGAGGATCAGAAGATTGTTGTTAGCACCAATGCAAGATTCTTGGAGGACGAGTTTGTGAAAAACCACAAATCCAAAAGTGATATCATTCTCCAAGAGATTAGAGACGATGATGCGCTTCCATTGGGAAAACCCCATGGCAGATTGAGTGTACCTCTCGAAGGTATGGAACCAATTGCACGACCGCCAGTGCAATGATTTGATCCACATGTAACTGCACCAACTGCTGATGCAGTACCAGTGCTCCGTCATAGTGGGAGGGTACCTCACCAACCCGAGCGGTATATGTTGGTCGGAGAGTCTTCGGACTTGATACCGGAAAAATGGACATACGACGAAGCAGTAAATGACAAAGATGCAGAAAAATGGCATAAAGCCATGGATTCAGAAATTGAATCAATTACCTCTATGGATGTATACCAGAAGTCTGCGCTACCAGATGGCTTTTGGGCCATAGGTTGCTAATGGGTATACAAACGAAAGAAAGGTTCAAAAAGAGAAATAACGACTTTTAAAGCCAGGTTGGTGGTGAAGGATTATAGTCAAAAGGAGGGCATTGACTATGACGAGACCTTCTCACCGGTAGCCATGCTCAAATCCATTTGAATTCTTCTATCCATAGCAGCACATATGGACCTAGAAATCTGGCAGATGGATGTCAAAACCGCATTTTTAAACGGGAGCCTTGAGGAAGGTCGTGACATCTATATGCAGCAGCCAGAGGGTTATGTGAAGGATGGTGAAGAGCATCTTGTCTAGAAGCTAAGGAAGTCCTTGTATGGACTTAAACAAGCTTCATCGTCATGGAACAAACGTTTCGATAATGTGATTAAATCCTATGGATTTTCACAGTGCGAGACCGAAAGTTGTGTGTACCGATTATACGTCAGCGGAAGCGTGGTATTCCTTGTACTTTATGTAGATGATATTCTTCTATTCGGCAACGATGTGAAGGTGTTGTCAGATATAAAGAGATGGTTATCCGAACAGTTTCAAATGAAGGACCTAGGAGATGCTGGATACATCCTTGGGATTAAAGTCTTGCATGATCGCAAGAAGAGGATGTTAAGGTTGTCTCAGGCCGCTTATATTGATACTGTAATTGCTCGTTTTAGCATGCAAAACGCCAAGAAAGGACTGCTACCTTTCAGACATGGTGTTCCTCTGTCTAAGGCACAATGCCCTGCAACAGAAGAGGAAAAGGATGAGATGGCTAAAGTACCATATGCTTCGGCAGTGGGAAGTCTCATGTATGCGATGCTATGTACGAGTCCAGATATCTATTGTGTCGTGGGCATGGTGGCCAGATATCAGTCTAACCCTGGACAGGCGCACTGGACTGCTGTCAAACATATTCTCAAGTATCTGAAAAGAACTCGAGACTATTGTCTTGTTTATTAGTGTGAGAATTTGTGCCCTGTGGGTTATATGGATTTGGATTTCCAAGCGGATTAGGATGAGAAGAGATCGACCTCGGGCTATGTGTTCACCTTGGGAGGAGGAGCTGTGTCATGGAGGAATGCGAAACAGAAATGTATCGCGGACTCCACCATGGAAGCTGAGTATGTGGAAGCTTCAGAAGCTTCTAAAGAAGCAGTATGGTTCAGGAACTACCTCCAATAGTTAGATATTGTTCTGAGTTTTCCCAAGACTATCACGGTATATTGTGATAATGTTGGTGCAGTAGCAAACTCTAAGGAACCAAGAACTCACAAGGCGTCAAAGCACATAGAGAGAAAGTACCACATCATACGAGAAATTGTAGCAAGGGGCGATGTGCTAATAGAGAAGATTGACACAAAGGATAATCTAGCGGATCCATTTACAAAGGGCTTACCACAGAAGGCATACGAGGGTCACGTTCGTAGCCTAGGACTGAGGTAGATGTCGGCCACCTGGTGACCAAATGTAATAGCTATATTAGAATAGACACATGTTATACTCTGGAGAGTAATGGTATAATGCTTTGAGTATAAGTGGGAGATTGTTGGATTTGTATACATAAAAACATTATGATTGGTATATTGGGAAACGTTATGTTTGATATACTAGTAATCATTAATGACTTGCAATAAACAACTCATGTCTGAATTAACAATCATATGATGCAAACAAACACATCCAGTTATCTCGTCGACAGGGAGATCATACGGTGTATAAGAGATCACAGAAGATCGTATAGATCGTTCGACCTAGTGAGATATAAACAGTTATCACATCTGAGATAGTTTCTGGTTTGGCTGTCGGTTTAGGCTGCGGCACACAAGTCCATAAGTGGTTTATCTTGACTACTTTGTGTGACCGGTACATCTCAATGTATTGATAGGATCAACACTGAGATGAACCATTCAACTTGACATATGAATGAGTAAAGATCTCGTTAACTTGGTCGGATCTAAAGTCTATTGAAAGCTGAGGGGCACACATGGGTTGACTATCACTTTGACTTGCTATGGTGGAGAGTCTTTCATGTACTCGTATATTTGCATCTTGGGTGATGGCAGTTTGTGTGTGGTTTCCTCAGGATGGATTTAGATAACCATATCCGTTTCAGGATGGTGACATTCCCTAGGAAACTCACGAGGTTCGTTATGCTAAGTCTTGCAGGCTGAATCATTGATTCAAGCATAAGCGATAAGGGTTGAGTGGTACTACTCAGGAATTATAAGATATTAATTAATTATAGCTAATTGTCATACGCTGAATTAATTAATGAATGTCTGAAACCTTAAATATGGGGATTAACCAAGTCAATGCAACCCGTTCTTAATAACGTGGTAATAAAAGGCTAGGTCAGCATTAATTCTCTGGTGGCATGAATTAATGTTTATTAATTAATTATGTTCTGGGTTGAACATGGAATTAATTAATAGGAGGCCCACTTTATTATTTGCATTTGATCCCTGGTCTGTGATAGCGCGTTTCGCAACGCGCTAAAGCTGCAAGTGTACAGACCACTGCAGAGGGCAAGTAATAAATTATCGAACTCAAGGACTGCAGGCTCGAAACACAACTAAGCACTAAAACATAGATATCGTACTACTATCTAGGCGAATCATATAAGGAATTTGGTTTATCTAAACTAATTGATTTTAAAGCAGTAATAAAATAAAAAGAACAATTAAAGATTTTTCGAAAGCACGTGAGAAAACAGGATTCCAGGGCAATCCACTTTGAGTATTAAACAAACAACGTTTTCATGCAATTCAATCCCAATTTAATTTCCAGAGATGTGAGCAATCGCGAAAGTGTTATCAGGTGATCCTCTCGGACTCTAAACCATAACATGGAAATAAAAGACCTAGTGACTCCTCTCGGATGCGCAAAAGGACGTTTACTCTTGATAAAAACCTTAGATTTCAAAACCCTTTAAAAGTCCAATTTCCTCTCGGACAATTGTTCTAATAAATCTAATTTATTTGCATCTTAATTGATAACCTAGACCTCTCGGTTCAAAAACTATCAATTCAAATCACAATCAATGGCCAGTTAATCGCAATTATTGAAAATCCCAAATTAAATTAGAACATCAAAGGAAAAGGAACATTAAATTGCATAAACTGTTGAATGAATAAATACAAAGTTTCAAAACCCTAGAATCCACAAAGGGATTTAGCCAATCATGCTAAATCCTAGAAAAACAAAGAGATGAAGAGTCATAAAAGCAGGAAAAGGAAATTAAAATCCCTGTAGTCTTCAATCTTCAAATCCTGGCATGCTCTTCCAGTTCCCCTTGAATTTCTGTAGAAAATTCTCTTCTCTAGCCTTCGGAATTTAGAAAAATAAAACTCAGAACCTTTTCATGGTTTTTGGACCTCATATTTATAGTTGGGGCTCTTCAAATCTCCAAAAGATATGGTTTTGGGCTTCAGATTCGCCAAAATTCGTCAAAACAGGACAAAATCGGCGATCTGGAATGCGCGATCGGCGACCGCGACCATGCACGTGGGTCGCCGATCGTGCGACAAAGCTGATGGAGAAAAATGCGTAACCGACGACCCGTCTACATAACCGGCGATCGCCGGTTGTGCATGTGGGTCGCCGAGTACGTTGCGAACGTGCGCAGTCCCACGGTTTTGGCCATAACTTTTGCTCCCGAACTCCGATTGACCTGATTCCAGTAGCATTGGAAAGCTAACTCAAAGATCTATCTATTGGTATGCTCCATTAGCTCGATTTCCATGTGTGGAGGAATTGGTGACTGTTTCTTTGAACGTAAACTGCTTTCGGAATGGGTTTCCATTGAAACTTGGCCTAAAACATATGTGGGTGCAGTCTTTTTCTCACTTCTTCTTCTTTCCGATGCAAGTGAGCATCGATTGGCCCCAGGGTACTTGGTCAAATCTTGTAAACAACTCAAATGTGCGTGAAATCTGCATAAACAACCACAAACTAGACCAAACGTAATAATTCCTTAAAGAATAGGAATAATGCATGAAAACATCATGTAATGGCTCAGTTTGAAGTATAATCTAAATATAAATCTATCAATAAAATGCACAGAGTGAGTGTTTATCAGTCTGGCCCAACACTGCTCGGAGCCCATTAGGGTTTATTAAACCCTAATAGCCCATTTTCTAGATCTATATAAATAGATAAATCTCTCATTTTCCTACATAAGTTTCTAGTTTCAAATCAGAAACTGTAGAGAGATTGAGAGAGAGTGGGCGGCTGTAGATCCGGTTGCGTATCCTCACCAAATTTCCAGATCGAGCAAGGGAATAGATTAGAAGATCAGATCTGTAGGAATACCATCGCTTTGATTGATTCCAGATCCAGATCTACACCATCATCATTGCCATCATCGATCTAGATCTGTAGATCAGTCGCTGGAGTTAAGGTATTATGTAGATCCATCCCTTTGCAATTAATTTTGTAGGAGCATGCTTAGGTTCGCCTGATTTATTTAATTTGTATTTATTTTCGATATCCTAAGAACGATCTTTGCCAAATTAAAGAGGCAATTCGTGTTGTCTATTGTAGACTTGAATCCTACAATTTGAACTGACTTTCTCTCCTGTGGTCATGCCGCTGTTCAATCTGCACTTCAACATGCCCTATCCACTACAATTCCCATAGTCATTGCTGAAAAAGTGGCTATGGAGGTTGGTGATGTAAGGAGAGAAGTGGAGGATGTGCGAAGTGTAGTGTCTGTAGTACGAGGAGAACTAGCGGAGGTTAAAGGAGATGTATCTGGTGTAACAACAGATATGGTTGTAATGAAAGAGGAAGTAGCTGATTCTCAGCAAAGCTTGTGCAAATTGTCCAATCCTTTTCTTCTACCTTTTTGGCTGCAATCAAAGAGGGGGAAGAAAGGAGAATTGCTGAAGCTGAGAAGAGGAAGCAAGAAGAAGATGAAATAGCTGCTAAAGAAGAAGAGAGAAGACTACTAGAAGAAGAGCTAAAGAAGAAGGAGGTCGAACTCAAGTTGAGGAAACTTGAGATGGAGAATGAGAAACTTGATAAAAAAATTGGAGAGGGAGACTACTTACCGAGAAGCAAACAAAGCGCAATATGACAAGTTCATGCAGATGGCTATGAGCAAGTTCGATGAATATGACAAGAAGCCTGCTCCCGACTCCTGAGCCAAATTGATATGTTAGCAAGATTTTTGTAATCTTTTTTTTTGTCTTTTTCAGTTTCGATGTACTTGTACACTCTCAATCATATATATGAAATTGAATCAGACTTAGACAATTACTCATTGTCCTCTTCTGAATTTTTGCGTGTTTGAGTTGACATACGCTATTCTTGTATTCAAAAAAATTGCATGTGGATGCTGAGTTATTTGTTTTGTGATTGGTGGTAACTTGGTGATTGATTGGGTGCTAGACTCTAGCATATTCCTAAGAAGCATTTTACGTGTGTTTTAATCGAGAATATTTCCCAGCATTTATTGAGGGGGAATTTATTAAAAACCAATCCTTGCTAAGATTTATGATGTTTAAATTCTGAGATAGATTGTTAGAAATATTTCCTTCTTAGATTCAGCAATTGATAGTAAGCATTGATCGCACCAAAAAGGGGGAAATTCTTAGGAAAATATTCTTAGATTTATGTTGTAAATCTCCCTTTACGATCAAATTGTAAAGGTTTTGTTGAATCAAAGCCTTAGTTAGTTTGGTCGATCATTGCTGAATTCTAGATAGTCTAGCAACTCTGTGTAAAGTCCTGTTTAGGAAATATTTCGAGTTGTAATAAATTAGAAGTACTTGCGGAAGATTGTTGAAGGATTCAGCAATTGAAACGAAGACTTCGGAAATTCTGGATGCTAGGAACGTTCTCAGCAGTCAAGCAGATTGCTAGAGAAGTTAGCAGACAAAAATGACTACTAAGGAGACAGTAGTCAAGTGCTGAGAAGAAATGACTCCTAGGAGTACTTACTCAGCAGTCGGAAGAAAAGAGATAGCAGAATGCTGAAGGATTCATCATTCACTATTTACTCAGAAGATTGCTAGAAGTAATAGCAATAAGGAATCAAGACCCAAGTGTTGAATACGCAATTGCTGAGGAGTCAGCAATTGGAGCAGATTGCTATAAGAGTTCAGCAGTCAAAAGGTCGAAGTACTTAGCAGAGTGCTCCCAGCATTCTCTGAGAGAATTCTAAGAAAGGAGACACTCAGCAAACACTTGCTAATACTACCATTCTGACATAAGGTACAACCAAGGACGAATAGCCATCCCAAAGTAGGTAAAAAAGCAATGTACCACACCGGAAAGGACGAATAAGCAAGTAGCTCTTTTGGAAAAAGTAGACGTTGTGTGTAATGGGTTTGGAGATTTAATGTTTGAATCTCCAGATATAAAAGAGAAGTCCAAATAAGAGAGAGCCCCCCACACGACTACCCAGAGATTCCACTACAAAAACCAACACTTCAACCACATTCGCAAAGGCAATTATTGAGAGATACCTTTGAAAGCAAAGTAAAGTGAGAAAGTAGTCGGTTGAGAGGACATTAAAGTGACAAGGAGAATCTCAAACCTCTCAACAGCAAGTGTCAAACAATGTATATCTGACACTGCATTCAAGAGGATTCTTGACTTTATTCAAGGAACAATCATTGGGATAACTTCCATCCTAGGAAGCATCCAGTAGTCACATCTTTGAAAAGAGATTGACTACGACGGGCTGTTGCAAAAACTCTGAGGAGAGTTCGGAAGGAACTATAAAGCTTCCATTGTAGCAAGTTTAAGTTTTACGAAGCTGCACTCTTAACTTAGCCACAGCTGCCGACCGAAAGATCCTAGTAACGGAGGATAGCTTTGTAGTGGCTGGCTCGAAAGCTCACCACCTGCTACAAGAGATAGGCAAATCCTTGTACTTGAATATATATTTTTAGTGAATTCTCAGTGTTCGACTGAGGAGTGGACGTAGATCTTTAAGGATCGAACCACTATTAACCTTGTGTTCTTGTTACTGTTTTATTGTTTCTTCTTGTTATTTTAAAACCTAGCAACCTCAAGTTGCTAGAGTATATCTGAAACAAACGTAACACCAACCTTGAGCTTAAACATTTGAAAAGAAACTAAGTGCAAGATATCTTAAAAATTCTGTTGCATTTGCTAAGTAGCTTTCGACTGCTTATCACAACTCTGATTAGGGACCAACAAAAGTGTTATAATATTTCTTACAATATTTCTAACAGTACAATTTGTCAATCATCTCCGGGCCAGCAGCTCCTTCAGGTTGAGTGTTCACCTTTGTGATCTTTATACGATCGGTGGATAGAACCTCAGCCACATATGAATGGACATTCTTCAGCATGATCAGCGAACGCTTCTTCCATATGTCGAAATATTCTTGTGTGTACTTTGGAAGCTTTGTAATGTGAGCCACCTATGAATACCTAAGCTTGAACACACAAAAAAAACAAGTGCAAAGAAAAAATAGAACTGGTCCTAAGCGACTCAACACAATGTTGGTCTATAAGAACCTTGGTGCGTGATACCACCTATTAATCCCGAGATCAGAGTACGTAATGTGCAGCGGAAATAAGTTTTAGTTGCACTTGTTCTCCTAAAATGACTGAAACTCAATTTAGGGTTTTTGAAAGGTCTAATAATTCTTAAGTATGTTTCGTAAGATATACACTTCAATACTTGGATAAGTATTGAAGGTTCAAAAGTTATTTTTAAAGAACTTAAAGATGCGAAAACTTAAATAAAAGCAGTAAAGAACACAGGATATTTTATAGTGGTTCGGAATCAAAGTCTTACGTCCCCTCTTCAGACAGTTGATTTGGAAATTCACTAAGAATAGATACAAACCTCCTTACGATCTATGCACAGCCCGTCAGCACTCCGTCCTTCGGTCTGTTGTGGTCACTCGTCTAGGAACTCCTTGTAGACTCAGTCTTCAAGTCAAAGTGAGGATGCATCCCGCAGCTTTCTCGTTAGTGGTTGGACATTTGCTGTTTCTCCCAAAACATAGTTTGTTTGAAAAAGCCCGCGATAATCAGTATTTCAGAGTAGAACACTGACTGCTATGAATATTACTTAGAAAAGTAATATTCACCAAGATGATAGCATAAGATTTATGCTTATCCTCGTGCTTTGAACCACTTAGCAGAAAGAGACCACTTAAGTCAAGAACTCAAGTCTCGTGTTCACAAACACGGAGTAGTCTGAGAGCTTGAATTGTAGATTAATGACTTAGCTTTTTCGATAGTCCAGTCAGTAAGTCCAGTTTATCTGTAACCTCTTTCTATTGAGGTTGACTCTTATTTATAGGATAAACCCTTGGGTGTTTGAAATTCTGATCGTCAGACACATTAAACTATTCATTAGAGACATGGAGAATGTCATTTAATCATAGCCCATACTATAGGTCTGCTTTGCTGTGGCAGTGTACTTCTCATTAGCTTTGTGTCAGACTAAGTTTCAGTCTGAGGAATCCAAGTATGGGCATCCTCGAACTGACTTTTACTTAGCAAACAAATGACAAAGTTTAACTAAGTTTGGTTCTCTTCGTGTTCCAAGTGTTTAGAAACATAAGCCTCCATACTGACTTTCCTTTAGTCAGTATGGATAATCCTCATACTGACTTTCCTAGTCGGTATGGCAAACTGTCTCTCATATTGACTTCTTATAAGTCAGTATGGGTTCTTTTATACTGAGTGCCCAAACTCAGTATATGCCTTCGTCATACTTGGTGAAACCAAGTTTCACGCAGAACAATTCTTTAAGTCCTCAAGCTTATCCTATGCTTGGTCCGAGCAACTAAGTTCTATTAGAACTCAATTAATCATATACATGGATTACAAAATAGAATATTCTAAGCTGAAAAACTGACTAAGATGGCTTTCACATTATTTGATCCACCAAAACATAAGATAAAAGAAAGGGAATTTCTAACAAAATTCCTAACACATAGGATAATTTAGTTATGTATTAGAAAATTAATACCAAAAACTTATTTATTTAGTTTAATTAAAATCTATTATTTAGTAATTAACTTTTCACAGGTTTATCATTGCAACCACGGTGGAGATAATCTCGGAATGCTTTCACTTATTACTCGTTTCAAAACATGTACTTATATTTATTACACAACAATTACTAAAGATGTTAATGTGATATAGTTTAACGATACTTCTTACCTATTGTATAATCATGGTTCGTTGAAATTTTTGTTTAATTCTTATATTCACTTTTAGATATATATTATGCATTATTAATGATAAACTTATACATTTTTGTTTATTACAGATTCATGTATACCAAACTATGTTGATAGGACAAAACCTTTAAAAAAGAGAGTTTTTAGATCTCTTGATGATGGTATTGAGTTTCATAAGAATTGTGTTTTTATGGGTGGTTTTGACACACGTACGTCTACTAAATGTATGCCTTTAAAAAGGAAAGTTTGAAAAAAAAAGCTAAAATGTAAGTTTTTAAATCTTATAACAAACAAAACTTAACTAAAAATAAATTTTTTAAAATTTTAAGAAAAGGCCAAAGATTTAAAAATATATTTTGTTATAATGTACGTAAACATTGTTAAAATGCAGATTTTCAAATCTTATAATGAACTAGGTGATGGAATTATATACTGAAAACATTATGGTTGGTATATTACGTACAATGTTTATCGGTTAATATACTAGGAATCATAAATATTGTATGTTCATCTCTTGTTTGAATTAACAAACTTGTTTTGCAAACGCTCTTATCCTCTTATCTCGTCAATGGGGAGATCATACGGTGTGTAGTAGATCACGAAAGATCGTATGGATCGTCTAACCTTGTGAGATATAAATGGTTATCATAGCTGAGACAGCCCCAGGATACACTAATGGTATAGGTTGCACCATACACGGTAATAAACATCTTATCTTGGTTGCTTGGTATGCTAGTGCGTGCGGTACGCATTGATAGAACCTAAGTTAAGATTGATTCCTTTATCTGACATTAAATGAATCTTGATCTTGGTGGCTTGATGAGATCCTAAGCCTAAATGAAGGTACAAAAGTATACACAAATTATGTGTCACTTTAAGATGTAGTGAAATGCTCTAGACGAGCTTGTATATCTGTATTTTGGGTGGTTGCAATTTGTGTATAACTATCTGGTACTAAAACTAGGTAACCATATCCAGCGTAGGATGGTGGCATTCCTTGAGCGGCTCAAAAGGTTCGTTATGCTAAAGTCCTGCAGGCTGATTAGGTTCCAATATAAGTGAAAAAGGTTGAGTGGATTGACTCAGAAATATAAGATGTTAATTAATTTAATGGCTTGTCAGAGCTTAAATTAATTAATGAATATATGTAACCTTAAATGTGGGGATATACCAAGCCTATGCACCCCGTTCCTCATAACGTGGTAGCAAATAGGTAGGACATTGTTAATTCTCTGGTGGAATGAATCAATATTAATTAAATAATTGTATTCTGGGTTGAATATGAGAATTAATTAATTGATAGCCCTTATTTGCTATTTGCATACTGGTCCCTGGAGATCACAACACACCAAAAGATCATAAGTTGCTAAGCAGCAAACCAGGATTCAGGAGCTGTGATTGGCAACTGGAGATTTGAGAACGAGGAGGAAATTTTGCTTCTCAATAGGCACGAAATCCAGAGGGAATCTTCACCAGATTTTTGGAATTGAGTTGGGATACAAATCAGAAAATCAGATTTGGAGGATATTAATTTCATGGATTTAATTCCTTTATCTTCTAGGATTCAATCTTGTTGCGCAAGAAAGAGGATCAAGGATTGTCATGCCCCCATTTAGCTTCCCCGGTTTATGAGAGCGCGATGGTTTATATCTAAGGATTTCTTATCGAATTAACAAATTTAAAAGACAAGATCAAACAAAAGATGACTCATATAGAGATCTTTACAAGGTTCAATTTTATACAAAACATGTTAGCATCTAGTTCAAGTCTACAAATAAACGATAGGGTTCTAGCATTATACAAAACATGGGGCAGTTTGAATTCAGAGGTTCTTTACAATGAAACTAGCGTAATGGAGATATGTATATGGAGATACATATCGCAGGATCAAGCTCTGGTTGGACTGCTCACACATTCCTGCTACCACCTCCACGCTCCAAGCTTTAACCTACATGTTTTAGAATTAAAATGCAGGGGCTGAGTACACCGTGTACCTAGTGAACACATCCCTAAAACATATAAATATAGGTTGCCATGCAGTCACATTGATATGACATGAGGTTTTATTTGAAATCAGCTCATGCTTGTAAAAAGATTTTCATTCACACGCCAAGCTTGGCTAAAACACTCACATGTGGTCGCTATCTGTTCTAAAAAGTGTGACTTGGAAGCAGGCCTACTTCCAAGACACAATGTACAATTGGGAATGGCATAATCCACTCAGCCACTGTCATCAAAGTGTACTGATCTCGAAACACACATCATCGAGATCCGATCAGCTTTAACTCATCCTTATAACCCTTGAGTGTCAACCCGCGGTTGATGTACTCCACACATAAACCGATTGGGGTATCGAACCACCAGTTCTGACATACTAGAGTCTAAGCTCGTGGAACTTCGAGCGAAAGGATATCGGCCGTCTTGGCTCGCAATCACCCAAAACAGCTCAAGGTTTAAAACATTTGTGCATTTAACTGACGCCTAAACTCTCTGGCCAACTACGTCTGGCTCAGAGGTACATATAGGATCCACAAAAATATTTTTGGCATAACAACAACTTTAAAACAAAATATTTTTAATTCATTTGGTTTTTTAAAAGAAAATATTTTTCATGCTTTAAATTTTTATGTAATGAAAGTCAACCTCGTTCTTTTATGACTTTTGATGGTGTGGCAGCTGCTCAAAAGCAAGAGAATTCCCAACGCAATTTCCTTATACAATAAATCACATGAAACTCACAAATAAGCAACCATGAAACCACATTTGAATATGAACAACAACCATTCACAACAACCAATCACGATCTACTACTTATACTTATGTCAACTTATCTTTTAAACAATTCGTTTAATCACATGATCTTAACTAATTCCATGACCAACATAGCTTATTTTAGCCGAATAAATATATGTATAATGATCTCCATCATTCATCTCTATTCTGATTCACATTCATAGACATGTAGATACCCATAATACACAACTTATGATCTTAAATCCAATTACTTTTGTAAGTTCCAACTTAATCCATAATCTAGTATACCACAATCATACTACTCTTCCTCTTATACATCTCTTCCTTACTCCTATGTTTTCATAAATTCATCTCAAATCTTAGTTTAGTGCATCTATCCCATTACCAATAACTTATAATTTAATTCTCTACATAATTCAAACTTAAGTCATCCAAGTATTATAATTCACAATAAATTTCCAACTATCCATATATTACATACATGGGTTATTCATACGGTAGTCTAAAAACTCAAACAACAAAGAGAAACCATATCAAATCGTAATGTGAAATCAACACAAAACAGCCCCAGTTGCCACAGCCAAGGCTCATCCGTGGCTCAGTTCTGATCCGGGAAGCGATGACCGCAGTCCTCAGTATCTAGCGGTGGCTAACCGCAGTTAAATCCGTGGCGACGCGCAGCTCACCCTTTTTTCATGATTTTATTATTTTAGGACAATTTCCCATCTATCATCGACCCCATAACTTAATCCCAATATCTTAGCATTTTTAAATATCTTATAAACATATCTGCAAGTCAATATATTAAATTCCATATGCACACTCATGTTGCTAACTCTCACCTCTAACTTTGAACTTCTTCAATTCCAAGTCCAAATTCTAACGATTCAGTGGCAGGTAACACAAATATAAGCTTCTACTAGAAACCTAAACACGTTTAGAATAGAGATGATTAGCTAAATTCCACATTCTAGACGAATTACACTCAAACCCCAAATTTTCGCAATTCTCTATCAGAGAAATTTTCAGAAGCCATAACTTTCTCGTTTCTCCACGGAATCGGGTAAATGAGGTGTCTAAAAGCATCTACTCTCAACGCTCTTCAATTTTTTATCTAATAGCCTCGATCCAATTTGTCACCATTTTGCTGAAATTCTGTTTGGAAGTTGACTGTCGCTGGAGCACTCCTCTTTGCATGAAAATTAGGAAGAAAAATGGTGTGTTTGATTTTTTCTCAAGTGTAATGAGTTGTGACGGCAGCCTAGAGCCTGGACTAGCCTTGGTGAGTCATTAGCTAGGTTAGTGCTAGAGAGACAAGTATCCTTGCCTAGTAACTTGAATGAATTCATTATTTTAAGCAATATACACCACATTCTCATATACAACCCAGGTGACATCTATTCTACTCAACCTAGCTGACATCTACTCAACCCAGGTGACCATTATTAATAATTAACATAAACTTCATGGGAACAAAATTACATGGTCAAATAAGTCCGGCAACTTTTAATATATTTTATCTTAATTATATTCCATAAGCCCCAAACACTTGCCAAATCTCGGCATCAAAAAGGGATCAAACCAGGAATAAAAATTAAGATATAAAACTATTTTCAGGCCAGTCTCTTTAACCCAACCCTAGTTCATGATTAAGAAAATAATTATGGTCAAACAAGTTAACTAAATGATTATCAAGTCCATGAAAGTGTAATTAACAGCCATAAGTCAACACATAAGTTATTTAGCCTATTAGGCTAAACATTCTTATCATTAAATTAAAATAAGATAAAAACTGAAATTAAAAAAGAACTTTAAATAAAATTTATACTCCCTCCGTCCCAGCAGAATAGGCCCTCTTACCAAATCGGGCGTCCCAACTAAATTGGCCCCTTTCTAAAAATGGTAATTTTGTCACACTCAACAATAAAATATTCATTCCATTAACTCATTCTACACTCACAACTCTTAATTTCCGTGCCGAAAAGAAGAGGGTCTATTTAATTGGGATGGAGGGAGTACTTACAATTTTATCCTTCAAAGCTAGAAATATTTTATTTATTTAGATGGGGAAATATACAAGGAGAGAGAGAGAGAGGGAAAGCTATTGCTCAACACATGAGCAACTTCTCTTTCTCTAAAATAAACTATTTGTTTATAGATTCCAATCTTCGGATTTCATCCTCCGAATGAATGGAATTTAAAAGCACACACAACAAAATATTCAAAATATACATCATTTAAATTTTTTATTCAAAAAGAGAAATAATGACCTATATGTTGGTCTAAGTAGGCACTTATACATTTCATGCCTCATTTTACAGTGAAAATTCATTTGTGTTGGCCCCTCCATATTTGAGAATATGTCACTTCATGCCACCTGTATTATTCTCTGTTGGTATGAGATTTATTTCTCTGAGTTGATCCCTCCTTTTCCTTTTTTCTTGATTGAGTCCACCAGCGTATCTTTGATAGCGTCAAATACATCTTCAATCTCAATATCATTTGGATCTTGCGCATCTTGTAGATATGTTGACGACATTGTCGAGTATGAGTTATTATCTTCTTCTAATTGAGAATGAAGATCTTTCTTCATCTCATCCACATATGTTGCAATCATCTGTTCTTTAGTTAAAGAAGCTGATTTCATTCTCAGCTTTTGAGTGATGTAATCAAATGGTGAGGGAGTATTGATTATCTCCTGCTTTTCTTGATAAATTTTTTATTTTTCCTCTATTAATTTAAGAATATCAATTCCAAGCAATTGCTGAGTATTTGGGTCGATTCTCATCATTTTGTCCCAAAATTTGGTGTGAGAGACTCTAAAAAGACAGGGAATTTTATTTTCAGTATAACCGAATTCTGGAGTCCATTTCCATATCCAGGGGATAGAAAATTCAATGAAAAAGAAACAAGAAGCTATTCCTTCTATGTATAACTGAGACTCTCTTTTCTTTTATAAGTGAGGGGATATATCCACCCATTTATCAAAAGAGGATTTTATATTTTGGGGAAGAATTTCTGGAGTAGGACCAAAACAATAGAACCAGTGTATGAAAGTGAGGAATTTCTTCAAGGAATACATTTGAACATATTTTGATAAACCAAGAATGCTTGTGTTTATCATTTTGGTATGCGAATGCTTTTATGAATGCATCGCAATTATCCCAATTGTTATATTTAACTATGGCTTTATTTGGATATATTACCTCCTTTTCTCTTTGAGGAGAAATTCCCCATTCCTCTAAGGATATAACCTTTTTAATAATTATTTTGCTGAAATTATGAATTTGTTTATTGGCTGCATCAAAATGTTGTATTTCACAGGAGCTGCTTTTTTCTAAAATCATTTCATAATAATGTTTGAACTTATATGTTCTTGCATGAAAGGATGAATTATCCATAAATCTCTGCATTAATTTCCATGGATCAGTTTTCCATTTCAGTTCTTTTTCATCTAAAAGAAATATAATTTCTTTAAATTTATTAGTTGAGAATCCAATATTATTGAATTTTGATTCTTCATTGCCCATAATTTTGGCATAAGAAGGAGAAGTATTACTTTCCTCTGTTTGTTGTTGTATTTTGTATTCCAACAATGCTTGATATTCAGCATTTTGGGATAAATCAGAAGCTATTAGCTTTTGTTTTCCATACTGGGCTATTAGCTCAAGAGTATGTCCTCGACCACCTCTTCCTCTATAAGAGGAAGTACCTCGACCTCTTAGACTCATATCTGAAGTCATTGAAGATATTCACGGGTTAGAAAATCTGGAAGATTATTTTCTTCTCCCTTTTTATGAATAATGTCAAAATCAAAAGGGGCTAAATGTGCTTGCCACCTAGCAAACATTTGTTTAGAAACATCATGCTTAAAATCCTTTTGAAACATAAATTTTGCAGAACTACAGTCTGTAAGAATAGTAAATTTTTTATTATATAAATCATCCGGAAATTTTAATACACATTTTACAATTGCAAGAATTTCATTTTCTAAAGTTGCATAATTTTTTTTGTGCATTATTCCATTTTCCTTTCCTGAATAAAATCTAACAAGAAATGCTTGTTTAGTATTAGGATCAATTTGTGTGAGAATACCACCGAATCCAGTATCTGAGGCATTTGTTTCAACAATCTTTTTCCATTTAGGATTGCTTAACATAAGACAAGGTAGTGATTTTACCTTATTTTTAATTCTTCTAACAGTTTCTGTATGACTACTTGTCCAAGGTTTAGGATTCATTTTAAGTCTATCATATAATATAGCAGTTTCTTGAATTAAATTCTTATAATATGGAGCAATATATTTTAAGCTCCCTAAAAATCTTTGTAACTGAGTTTTATTAGTTATTTCATCTGCGAATTTTTCTGCAAATTCTATACTTCTGTTTATAGGAATTATATTTCCTTTTTCAATAATATGTCCAAGAAATCTTACTTTTGTTTGGAAAAGCATCGTTTTAGGTTTGGATACAACTAAACCATTTTGTATAATTAATGTTTTAATCATATAAAGGTTTTTAAAATGCATTTTTATAGTTTTTGAAACAACTAATATATCATCAATATAAACAATTATGAATTCACTATATGGTGTAAAAATATCATTCATTATTTTCTAGAATTCAGAAGGAGCATTCTTTAAATTAAATGGCATTACATTCCATTCATAATGTCCTATAGGTACAATAAAAGCAGTCTTATACCTATCAGACTTATTAATTTGATTTGACAATATCCTGATTTTAAATCAAATTTAGAAAATATAATGCTATTGTATAATCTGTCTAACAAATCTTTTTTATTAGGTATAGGATGTCTTATCCATTTTAATACCTTATTAAGGGGTTTATAATTTATAACTAACCTAGGTATTCCTCCTTCAATTTCTTAATGTTTATTAACATAGAATGCAGTGCATGACCATGGAGATTGTGAAGGACTTATAAGTCCTTTTTCTAATAAGGATTCAATTTCTTTTTTACACAATTCTAGATATTCTGAGTTCATTTGGCAAGGTCTAGCCTTAGTGGGTATATTCTTTTCTTCAAAAGACTCTTCATAAGGAAGAGAAACAATATGTATGTTTCTATCCCAAAAAGCATTAGGATGATCATTACAAATATCAATAGAAAATTAATTTTTTGTAAGACTTATTTTAACTTGTAATTTAGGATTTCTTAATTATTCTTCAATATTTAATGTCATAATTTCGTGTTTTAAGAAATTGATTTGGTTTTGTTTTGCTTTGATATTATCATATACATTATGTAGCATCTTAGTAAAAGGTTCAATAATAAACTCTAGAAAAATATCATTATTTTGGAAAGTTCCTATTATTCCTTTATCATCTACCTTCTTTAAAGGATACATATAATTTAAGAAAGGAGTTCCAAGTATAACTTGATTTGAAATATCTTTAGCTAGTATAAAACTTTGTGGAATACATTTATTATCTATGCATACAAATGCTTTAGGTAATTTATATTGTATTTGGAGTTTATCTCCTATAGCATGCCATAAGGTATGTGTTGTTTTATGAAACTATCTGGTTGGGATTAAACCTTCATGTATCACATTTAAGTCTGCACCACTATCAACAAGGGCAGTAAATGGTTTGGAGAAATGATCATCTATTAATAATGAAATTTTTATGTACCATTTTTGGGATACTATCATTTGTAGAGAGGTTAGAAAATTTTCATTGAAGATCTTTTTTTCTTTTGAATTATTAAATTCTTGAATTTCATCAATGTTATTTAATGAATTTTCTAATTTAGAAATTATCATATCTTGGATATTATTTTTATCCTTTAAATTTTTAATTTTATTTTTTAAATTATCTATTTCTATTATTAAATCATTTGGAGAAGTATTTCCTTTTTTAATTCTATTTTTTTTTTTTAATTGCTTCATGACCTCAACCATGCTATAAGGTCCTGTAGGACTAATAATTTTTTCTTGAAATTCTTCATTATTAGAAGTGGAGGGTATATCTTCTAAATTAATATGTTCTATTAATTGTGCTCTCAATGAGGGATCTTTTATTGTTTTTAATAGTTCTAACACATGATTTGAAGTTATAACATGAATTGACATTTCTGAAAATTGAGATAGAATTTTATAAAATTCTGATTGATCTTTCTTATCATTAGAGACTTGATTTATTTGCTTGTGACAAGTTTGTCCTAAAATATAAGGTTCGCATTCTGATTTGGATTCTGAAATTTCTTCATCTTGTAAAGCATTTAATGCTTCATTTTCTGATTCAGAATAGGAACTTGAAGATAATTTTGAATCTTATTCTTCAGTTTCTGAATTTAATAGAGTTTGTAATATTATAGATTTTAAATCTTCTGAAATATCAAGACTATTAATCTTTTTCTTAGTCCAACAAGTTTTTGAGGAATGTCCAAACTTTCCACATGTTTTACAATTTTTAAATTTGCCTTTCTTATATTTTTCTTTTTTCTGAATTCTTTCATTCTTTCTTTGGAATTTCTTCTCTAAATGTTTTGGAGAACATTTACGGTATTTAATTTTCCTATAAGGTTTATTTTTTCTTGATTTTTCTTTAATTATGGGATTTTCTAATCTAAATTGTTCACAAAATTGTCCAAATTTTTTCTTTTCATCAAGATTTTGTCTTTTAATTTGTTGGTTAAGCTTTATTTCATTACATAAAGCTAACCCTTCATGTATACATGTACCAATTAACTTTTCGTACCTATAACTTTCATATGGAATAGCGGCAAAATCTTTCCTAAGTATTCTTCTAACTCTTTCAGCAAATATGCTCGGGAGTCCATCAATAAATTTTGATTTCCAATGTGGATTATTACATTCAGGTAATTCCATAACTCTTCTAAGAAAAGTATCTTTATACCGTCTAAAATCAGATAGTGTTTTACATCTTAAGTTTTGAAGTATGGTTCTAATAGTTTCACTATTATCTGTATACCTTCCAGTGAAATGTTCAATAATATTAATTATTAGTGTATAAACCGCATTTTCTACTAGAGCATTATTTTCTATTTTTACTGTATTCAGTATTTCTTCTCTACTGCTAGCTGTGATATAATTATCCCACCATAATCTTAATTGTCCAGTAAAACCAGCAACAATCATTTTTGTTATGCCTTTATCAGTATTACCACTTGTTTTACAAATAGTAGAATACATCAACATTCTATGAGCAATATTATAAATCTGCTTACGTGGAAGACCATCAATATTCCATTCATAAATTCTACTACCAGAGTAACTTGTATCTAATATATCAATATATTCTTCATGCAAAACATCCATAGGTGTTGGTCGTCGGTAATAAAAATGACTTTGAATTGGCTTATCAGCCCATTTATTTTTAATTCTATTAACTTGGTCTTTAAATACTTCTTTATAATCTGGATTTTCTAGTAATTCATATTTTAATTTTTTATCTAGTGTTTTAATACTAAGTTTTTTAAACTTTTCTTCTAATAATTTTTCTAATTCAGTCATTGACTTTAATTTAAACTCAGGAATATTTGGAGGAGGCTGAATACTAGGAGTGGCTAGCTAGTTCTACTTCTGGTATTATTTTAATAGCAGTTGGTTGAATATTTTTTATTGCAGTTAGAATTGCATCAACTCTATTATGTAGAGATTGAATTTGTTCTCCAATAATATTTAGATATAAATTTGTATAATTTTGTTGTTCAAATATTCTATTTATTTGTTTACATGTAACAGGATGTGTATCATTTTCTAAGAATTTGGCAAAGGCTAAGAAATTATGGATTTTTTCATTTTCTCAATATGGAATGCTTGTTGTGGAGGATGTACCCATTTATAAATTTTTCCATTTTCTAAATGATAATTTCTTTCTAATACTACGATATAACTCGTAACATATATGTCTATGAACCATGGAATAAAAGGAATTAAAGTATTTTTTTGTTCACAAGTCTTATAAAATTCTTCTTGAAAATATAATTTTTCAGTATTACTAAAATTATCAAAAAACCAAGTCCTAAATAAAGACCATCTTGGATTTTTAAATTCTTTTGAAATTATTTTTCTAGCTTGTGAGCCATAACTAAAATCCATTTTTTTTACTTTTATCCATTAAATAGGAAAATCCATTTCCGACATTGTCGGTTCTAAATCACCTGTAGATTGTGTGTTAATTTCTCTAACAATATTTTGTCTGTTGATATATAATTTATCAGCAGCTGTAGAACTTGATGCTTCTGAAGAGGTTCTTTCTCTTATCTGTGATTTAGAAGCCCTATGTGGTGTAGGAGATTCTACTCTATAATCCATTGGTGATTCTACTCTATAATCTATAAGAGATATATATGATCTAATTGTACTGCTTCTATGAAAAGGCGATAATTTGAGATTTTGATCAAATCTTATATTTATTAGATTGTTTTGAATTAAGGATCTTGAATTACATTTATTAGATTGTTTTGAGTTTTTGGTTGAGGAGGCATAACCCTTTCTATTGTCATTCCCATTTAATAGGCCTTCTAGATGTAATTTTTGATTTACCAAAATTTATTTCTATTATAACTGTTTCATTTACAGGTTTATCAACCCTTTTAAAGTGTGGATTTAATGTATATAAAGGTTTATAATATATTCTATAGCAAATACATATTATTTCTGTACCAGGAATATAATAATAACCATGTGTTTTAACATTTAATGTTAATGCATCAAGTATATTTGCGTCTGATAGTGATAACTGTAAATTTGGATAT
This sequence comes from Plectranthus barbatus, assembly GCA_026898455.1. NCBI lineage: Eukaryota > Viridiplantae > Streptophyta > Magnoliopsida > Lamiales > Lamiaceae > Plectranthus > Plectranthus barbatus. The sequence goes on along the minus strand of JAPKLW010001171.1, from coordinate 200,687 downwards.
ACATTAAAATAAACTGGGCCATGAGCCAGACTCGATTGTATAATTCCCATAAGCGATTGTTTCCAATTTAAATTTCTACCATCTCTTAAAGCAACAATAAAGCTCTCGGGTAGCCCTTCTAATGTTAAAGGTTTAAATGCAATTTGTACTAATCCTATATGAAGGAATTTATGTGTATGTCTATAGTTTTTTATATCTTTTTCACTTAATAATTTAATTATTTTTTCATGATCATCTAGTGAGACAGATACTTCAGTAGTTTTAACTACTTGTTTTAATCCTAGTTTTTCAAAGGTTCCCAATTGATATATCAATCTTGGTTCAATTTTAGGAATCGTCAATTTATTAAGTAAATCTAAATCTTGTGGTATATCATACTCTTTGCTTTCAGTATTTTTAACACTATCTCTATCTTTGCAACCGATTATACTCATTTTAATTTTTAGTATGTGTTGACTTATAACTAATTAATTAATCCCCCCATGGCTCTGATACCATCTACTCAACCCAGGTGACATCTACTCAACCCACCACATTCTCATATATATATATATATATATATATATATATATATATATATATATATAGGGGTGTGTTAATTTCACAAGTGGTCCCTTAGATGAGAGAAGAGAATGAATCTAGTCCATCTAATTAGGCCTTTGGACGGTTAAGATCAATTTCATCCCGAAATTAAAAAGTTGCATCGGCGACCTAATTATTGTTGCAGAGTAAAGACATTAATGACATAATTCATACCCATTAAATCTACAAAATATGAAAATCCCTAATTTTATGCTCAATTATTCCTGCTTTTTTGGGATTTCAAATTTTAATGAATAATTTCCTAAATTAATTATTTTTATCCTTTTTCACACTCATTATATCTAGAAAAATCCCTAATTTTATGCTCCATTATCATTACTTTTTAATTTAATTTCGAATTTTATGCTCCATTATCACTACTTTTTAATAATTTTGAATTTTGATCGATTAAAAATTTCATTCTCCACAAAAATCGTTAAAACCTCACTCTGAAACTACATTCTATATTTCATATGTGTCGCGCCCCCAAACCGGGCCTATGCGACAGTCCCACGTGCGACACAATGCACGCTAAGGGAAGTTGTGGTTTTAAGAAGTAATATTTAATCATGCGGAAGCAAGTAAAGATTCGATCGAAAATAGAATACGAGAATGAGGTTTAAATAAATTATTCGCAGCGGAGATCAGAATTAATTAAATGGTTACAAGCATGATGAGGCAATAAGTTAACAAATGCTTGAAAGGAAAAGAGATAAATAGTTCGCAGCGGAAATGGAGTCAAATAGTTTATAGAAGCATGATGGAACTATATTTTAAGTCATGCTTGAAAGAATGCAAAAGGGCATATTTCAATTTAGAATGCAAGTACAAATGAGACTATGTATGAAGACATAGCTCGTTGCTTCGATACCATAACCAACAAATTAAATCATGCTAGAAGAACAAGAACGATTAGCATGCTTAGGCAAGAATGAACCATATGAGTGATAAGAGGTTTCATGAACTAGCATTTAATCAATCAAGCCTTCAAGAATTCAATCATCTCAAGATTCAAAGGAAGTGCGAATCAATCATTCAAGTGTTTGAAAGCTTAGTACAAAATGAGATTGAGAAAGTTTAGATCGTAAATCCAAGTAATCATGGGGGTGCAATACATGCCATGCAAAAGATATGATCAAAAGAAAAATGGATTCGAAATGTAGTACAAACCGAACAATTAATACAATTAAGAATCATTCCGGTTTCCTCCTTCGATCCCCTCCTCATAACGTCACCTTCACCTTCATCAATCGATACCTACATGCAGGGAAAACGCACATAGGGGCTAAGTACACGAATGTACCCAGTGGTCACGGTGTCCCGAAAACAGATACATATATATATCATGAAAACACCGCACACTCATGCATAATACAAGTTTTTATTGAAAGCTTCATGTATATGCATAAAACATTTTCCTCACTTGGGAGCTCCCACTCAATTAGGCACCACATAATCATTTTCCCAGCATATCAACATTTCATATATAACATGATCCACATAATCACAAGGGGTAAGATAGGAGTGGCCACTCGCTATCTACCCGGTAAGGTTTAGTCACCCTTACCCAACCGGTAGTCTTATTACTATCCGGGCTAATGCATTAGGCTTACAATACCACGGGGGTAGCCACTTCCCCGATCCAACACATCTCCAAATATATCATTCATCCACCAATTCATATCATCATAATCATACGGTGCCAAAACATTTTGCGGTGTAACATGCCTTTAAAACAAAGAATCATTTTGGGAAAAGCAATTGGCAAAAACCATTTGATAGGATAAAGTAGTGCCCACCTCAAATGATTCGATGGATCCAACTACTTAGTTCCGCTAGTGGATGCTTCCTTCTTGGAGATTAAAGTACCTAATTAAAGTTTGAATAAATTACTACAATGTCTTTGACTCAAATGATAATCTAAGTTCTTAAATCAATTTAATTCAATTATTAACCCAATTACAAATTATGTAATTCGAAAAGTATAAAGAACAAGATTTCAAGACTTCTAAGTTTTATCTTATTAAACAAGGTTCATTAACTTAGTCAAATTATTAAGCTAGTTAACAAGTTCATACCAAATTGCTATATTGGTTATTAATTAAGGGTAATGGAATTTAGTGATCTAGTACTAACAACTTATTATTAATCTAAGCAATTATTTTTAATTAACTAAGTGAACCAATTATACAATTAGGCCTTAGAATACTTTAGTGAAATCTGAAAATTAATCACATTATCCTAAGTCCACAATATGAGTTATTATCTAGTTAATTAGTTCATTTTTTTTAAGACAACAACAACAATGATCTAGACATCTAGTGAGGCTGGTTTTAATTTTATAAAAACAAGATTTTAATGTGCACGTGCTCGAAGTGACGGTTCGTTAAAACAATTTTTCATTTAAAAACGGTGAATCCTATCATAAGCAATTTCCTAATTAAGTTTCAGCAATTTCAGATTTCAGCTATCAACTTCCCGAATTTTTAATAATTAATGTACTTAGTGAAATGGTCTGATTTTTATACATATTATTAATTAACATGTCTGGAGTTCATATTATAAAAACCAGATTTTTCCAAGGTCTAGAAATATGATTTTAAGGCCGTGCAATTTAAACTGCCAGAATCTGCCACATATTATTAAAATGTTTATAACTCGAGTTTTACAACTCCGATTCATGAAATTCCAAATTCTACAGATTCATAACTCATTCTAGTTTATACATTTCTAAAATTAACTCAATCCAACCATCCAGTAATCATCCGTACTCATTTTAATCTCTGTCCAAAACAGGGCATGCTCTCAAATCTCATCACACATGGTTTCTCAACATACATGCCATTATCTCATCCCCAATCTTCATATATATCAATTTCAGATCCATCTAAGTTTGAATATCAACTTTAAACATGAAAGGTCATGATTCTCAAGCTTGATCTAACATGCAATCATATATATGTGTTCTATGCTCATCAATATGCATTATATATCAAGCTTAGGCCTAGGCATGCTCATCTAAACCATCTCCCTTAAAAATTTAATTTGTGACTTCTTGATCCTACATGCAATCACATATTCATAACAAGGAAGTCATAGGGAGTGTAGAAATTGTCTACTTGAAGGGAGAAAATCGCCACAATAGTTCTTTCAAATTTTCGAGTTGCTTCCAACGTCTTCTAGCTTAGATCTTTGCATATTCTTGCTCCTCTCTTCGTGGGGATTACGTTTCTCCTACTTGAAGCTTGATTCCACTTCGTGCTTGAGGTCAATGTGCTCCGATCATAGGGCTTCTTACGTCATTGCGTAGAGGAGGTGAAGGAGATAAGCTTTATGTAAAAATGGAGGCTCAATAGGTGGGGAAAGGGTGGGATATTGAAGGTTTTTGTGGCTGTTTTAATGGAGGTTTAATGGAGTTTAGAGAGAGAGGTGATGCAGGGAAATATTGGAGAAGATGAAGTGAAGTGATGTAATGAATCTTGGGAAATCAACAAAATGAATTTGGTTAGTAAAATAGGAGAGGGGATCGGTTTTAGTGAGGGAGATATGAGAGGGTGGAGTGTGATATTAGTCTTGCATGCCTTGATTGATAGTGTGTAATGATAACAACCATACTTTCCATGTTTGCCCTCTAATGATTTGAATTTCATTTTGTAACCAATTGCCCTTGTAGGTAAATAGCCAAAGTAGGGGCTAGAGCAATCATATCACTACATATATGATGGAATAAATATATCCCATGATCTCTAATTTAATTATACCACTATGGTCTTGCATTCGATGATTAAATAAATGATACGACGATTTTTCTTTCTTCGAACTCTTGCCTTGGCATTTCGAATCGTCTCAATCGGACGTCGTATGAATATTTGGGCATAAAATAATAATATGGGTCTCCCATATTTAATTAAATTCTCATCTTTAAAATAGGAATAATATGGCTAATAAAATCAATAAGTAGAGAATTAATTATTCCAACAACTCGATCATATGTCCATTGGCTCGCGATTAAAATCGATCATCATCTCGTGTATATATATGTATGTGTGTGTATCGAAATATTGGGCATCCCATTTAATGGAATTAAATTCCAGAATTCGCCTCGGAGGGAATATCGATATAATATAACTTGCCGGTGTTAAAATAATTATTTTCCGGACTATAATTCTCATCTCGATAATTAATTCGATGACTACGAATTAAATAAGAAAATATACATGGACTTGCTAAATTAATTGGTTGGGCTATTTTATTTATTCTCATGTGGGCTCCTATTTAATTTGGCCCAACACATTAAATAAATAGAGTCCTCTTAGCCCAATTCTCCAATTAAATAAAAAGGCTGGGCTTAAATAATTAACTCGGCCCAATCGCGTTGTTACGATGATATTAAATATTACCGAGTCGATTAAATTATTCCGATCGTCATCCGTTATTTATTTATCGAATTTTACTATTCGTCCTCGTGGCTATAATTCGGATATCATAGAGAAGTCGCTTGAAAATATTAATAATAATATATTGGTTGTAGCGACATTTGCTTCGTAATTTATTAAATAAAAGGCTGGAAAAATACGGGGCGTTACAATATGTGGCTTGATTCGATATGTCTGATTTTAAAGTAATCTAAATTTTAAAATCCTTGTGATTATTATACTGCAAATGTACAAGGGCATATAATGCATATTTACAGGCTTATATAATGCATATTTACAGGCTTAGATAATGCATATTTGCATGTTTATATATTTTCATATGTAAGTTGCATTATTAAGCTTGTAAAAATGCATTATCTACATATGCAAAGTTGCGGTATCGTATTTTTAGTATGATTAATTCAAGTTTTATAAGAAAATTAGAGGAGAGATAATATGTTGAAGAAAAAAATACGTAAGTTTGAGATAAAAGAGATATGAGATTTTTTTGTGGTCCCCCATGTTTAACTTACCTAAATGCCCTCATTACAAAAAATTAATTCATAAATTAAGTAACAAAATAAATAGAGATATTAAATCTGGACCACTTATTTCATCAAATCAAAGGCAATGATTTATTCTCATCTCCCATCTAAGGGGGACTTGTGATAAAATCACTCCTCTATATACATATACATATATATATATATATATATATATATATACATATATAGAGTTGCGTTCATTTCTGAACCATATACCATGAATGAACAGTGACCATATATCTTACCATCCATTTATTTAATCAAATGGCTGTAATTTGGACACGTGGCATTTAATTATTATTTTATAAATATCAAAAGGGCGTTTTAGGTAGAATGGAAATTAGAATATTTAGTATCTAATTTTAGTTTGGTAATATCCAATTTTTATGCAACTTATCAAAGATATCATATCTTTTTTCTTTTTTTAATTAATTTTGTCCTTGTAAATCACTTTAATTCTCAACCATTGTAAGTCACGTTCATTCTCAAAGAACACCCAATTCATCACGTTAGAGAGCTCTCCCGCCGCCGCCGCCGCCGCCTCCTTACGCTGCCTCAGTAGAAATCAGGGCGTTCCTCAATTAACTCTACAAATAATCCCCTAATTATTATCTTTTTTCTGTTCATCTCTCCCTCCCTCCCCCCCTCTCTCTCTCTAAAACTCACTGCAACTTTTAGTATCTGGAGCATGAATTTCGAATGCACTCATCAAGTGGCGGTGACCGCAGAAGGAGAATTCAACCACTACGAGTCGAGTTGTCGGACGATCAGACTCAAACTCACTGGGAATGTGCATACCATGAATTGGACTTCCCACTACCACCACGAGCAAAATCTCAGATTCATGTAGTTTCTGAGATAGTGATTATGTCGGGTTGGCGCACTCTTTCTCTTCTATGTTTTTGTCGGCTTCTCGTTCTCAGTCGTGATTTGCTGCGGATTGTAGTGGTGATTAATGTAGTAGAGATCAGATCCCCAAATTTTGACACTTCTGTCTTTCGAAAAAAAATTAACGTTTTTAGATTTAGGGTTTATCTTTGTTGTTTTCTCTCCTCCATGTGGCTCCTTTGCCAATCCTTTGTACAGTTTTCTTCATTTGAATGACAGTCTTGACGTTGATCTTTGTGAAATTTCACTACTTAATTATTTTGATTCATGTCGATTCTCATGTATCTGCTGTGTGGAATTCATGTTAATGGATTGTTAATTGTTTATTAATTTTTTTACACTGTGTGAACTCAGTAGATATGTAGCATCGTACGTTGTTGATATTATCATTGTTACATGTAGTCAATATCATTTTATCAAAATTATCGGTTTAATCTTAATTGAATTTTAATACACCTTTAATATCATTGTTATCTTTATTAAATATCATTGTACGTTGTCGACATTATCATTATTACTTGTATTGAATATAATTTTATCAAAATTTGTCGCTTTAATCGTACTTGATTTTTAATACACCTCTAATATCATTATTATCTTTATTCAATATCATTGCACGAATAATTAAAATTGTTTTATGCATTTAAGATCATTGTTATCTTTATTCAATATCATTGTACGAATAATTAAAATTATTTATACATTTAACGATAATATATTAGTGGAAGTTGACAGAATTATTTTACAATGACATACAAAATCATAAACAATGACACACAAAGCCATAAACAATGATAACGATTAACTTAAGATTATGGAATAAATCGTGGTGTATCTCTTTTCAATTTATATGATAATAATGGAAAAAATCATGGGGGATTTGATTTGGTAACTGAATCCGAAAATCAGCATGTAGATTTAATTCCATTTCAATTTATCCCGTTTAGGACTAATTTGCCATTTCAATGATAGAAAAAGATAGCAACAATGATAAATGACAACAGAAAATCTGGGACGTCTATTTTCAAAATTAATGGCTGGATTTTGGTCTCTGTTCATTCATGGATACATGTTCAGTCATGAATGCACCCCTACATATATATATATAACTTGATGTCTCATGAGTATAGATCATCATCCCTAGAACATTGAGTAGTACGACATTTCAAATCGTATCCGAAAACTAAATATTAATAAACTCTCGACTTCCGGCACGCATTAAGGACTAAACACAAATTCTAAAGATAAACCAGTTAATTAGGCAATTAATTGTATAATCAAGCACTAATGGCAAGATAACTTTATTATAATTTTTCTGGTTATTACAAGGATCAAATCTATGCGCCTTGCATTCTTCAGTTTCTACTAGGGGTGGAAAAATACCGATATACCGTGCATATTGTATCAAAAATATATAAATAATACGGAATTTTTTATTTAGCGCTATTGACAGTACAGTATGATGCCGTACCAAATATTAATGGTACGACAATGGTATGGAATTCTAGATATCGGGGTATACCGTCCATGCACCGTATCGAATGTATAATTATTGTTATTCATTTTATATTTTAAGTAAATATAAAAATTATTAATAATAGCATTAAATTAGATGAAAAATGTTTCTTATGAGTTTTAAACTTATTCATAATTCAAATATATGTAATTTATTAGATTGGTATGATTTTTAAAGATTCACTTAATTAATTTAATTCATTTGATCTAAAAATTTAAACAATTCATTTAATGAGAATTCTATTTTACTTGTATATCAAGAAATAACTTTAAATACTACAATAATTTAACCAAACTATCATTACAACAAAAAAAGTTGATAGACAACAGTTTAAAACTATTGTCGTAGGGTATTTTTGACTGTTGTTGTAGGTGGTGTTGTCGTAGGGGTAAATAAAGTAAGCTAATAGACAACGGTTATTAAATGTTGTCGTAGATACATACGACATCGCTTTTTAACCGTTGTCGTAGGTGTCAGCAATATATATCTCTACTACAACGCAATTTCACGCACTCGACAACTTTTTTAAACCATTGTTGTACCTATATCTACTACAATGCTTTTACACCTATGACATTGGTTTCCTGACTGTAAATAACAATAGTTTTAAACCATTGTCGTAGGTTTTTTGTTTTTTTTTTTTAAATCCGTTTGCAAACAAAATAATATAATTGAATAATGAAATTCAAATCACAAATTACCTTTAATAAATCCAAAATACAAAAAAAAAATATTTATCCTTTAATTCCCAAAATACCAAAATACAAAGGAAACATTTGTACGCCAATTAATATCCTAAAATTAAAAATAAACATATGTCCATCATACATGATTTTGAATACATTTAGCCCATTCCTTGCGCATAACGTCAATGTCCTCATAGGAGTAACTGCTACTGAACTGTTAAACAAAATAAGAAAAAATGTATAGATTAAAATAATATGAACAACAATAATATACATGTAGCATAACCTGAATTATATGCATATAACGACATTTTGAAACCAAAAGCTTAAAGGAATCATATATATAAACAATTTATATGTCTTTATCAACATTTTACAAACCATCATTTAAGGCTCTTTCTATTTTTTGAAACTCAACTTCAATAACATGCTCAATAATTATAACGAACTTTGTGAGAGCCAACAAACAATAACATAAACATAGAAGAGAAAATAAAAAACAAAACTAAAACAATGATTATCAAAGATTGTAGCGAACTGATCGTCTCACCACCATTACCCTCAATAATGTCTGTCATGTATCGCATCACATAATATCCACATTGGAATCCATCAGGTTGTTTAGAACCCTATGTTTGAAATCAATTTATTAATTGTTAATTCATCTTCATCCTACGACTTTCATAAGTTACAAGCATACCTTGATTATAATCCACTTAGGAGTCTTTCTTTTATTTTGTTGCTTCTGTGCTCCAAAAATCCTCAAGGCCCTTTATTTAATATGAAGTAAATAAGTTAGTTTGATGAGTAAAGAAATTTGAAGTATTTAAAATAAAATAATAACATAAAGGAAAACAAACTTGCACATTAACCACTTGTTTCAAAACACCATCACGAATACCATTATAAAGAGGATCCATAATTTCAACCTCCTCCTTGTGAGGGTCAATAATCGTCAGAATCTAATGCTCACTATGTATATATATCAACACCCACAAATTAGAATAAATGTTTTTACATCTGTTGGGAATTATCCCTAAAATCTTCCTTAGGACTTATTTGTAAAAGGTTTTGTTGAATCAAACCTTATCTAGTTGGTCGATCATTTGCTGAAATCTAGAGTGTCTAACACAACTTGTAAAGTCCTGTATAAGTTATACATTGAGTTGTGATAGACTAGTATGCTATGAAGAATCCCTAGCAGACAACGAGCAGATGGAGTCAACAACCAACTCACAAGCTGCTAGAGAAACAAGCGAACAAGAATCGCCAGCATTTGGCTGAAAAGATTACTAGAATGCTAAGGAATTAACATTCGAACCTTTCAGCAATCAATGAAGTATCAAAGTCAAAGGATCTCAAGGAATATACCTTTAGCAAATTTGGAGCCGGACTGCGACTCTGACAAAAAGGACACACAAGGAACGAGACTTTCCCTAAGTAGTGTGGGAAGTACGTCTCTACTCCAAAAGTGTTCTATCAAGTTAATCCATTCTTGGAGAAAGAAGCCGTTGTGTCTAACGGGTATGGAGATTCAAGTTTTGAATCTCCTACTATAAAAGGAAGATTCAAGAACTGGATAGACAACTGCTTTTACGATCTACAAGTGTTCTTTTCACTTTACTCATTCACGAACGCTTAAGCTAAAGATTCCTTTGTTAAAGTGAACCTTAAAAGTAGTCAGTTGAGAGCTATCTTAAAGTCTATCAAAAGGCTCCCAACAACCAGAAGTGTCGCTCATTGAAGTACTGACACTCCATTGAAGATATTCTTGATTGCTTTCAAGGATATTTCAATCATTGGGATTCATTTCTTTCAGAAAAGAATCCAACAGTCACTCTTGAAAAGATTGTGACTCTCACGGGCGTTAGCCGCACAATTATTAAGTTCAGAGGCAAACTATAAAAGCCTTACTAGAGAAGGACAAGTTTTACGAAGGTGTGCCCTTGACTTGGCCGGAGCTGTGTTCAGAGAAGTTCAGACTCACGGAGGATAGCTGTCAAGTAGCCAGGCCGAAAGCTCACAGCCTACTTAACTGGAAAGGCGATTCCTTGTAATCTGTATACTTTTCTAGTGAAATTCTTAGCGATTCGGCTAAGGAGTGGACGTAGATCTATTTGATCGAACCACCATAAATCTTGTGTGCATTTACTGTTTTATTGGTTTACAGTTCAGAGATTGATTTAAAACCTAGCAACGGAGTTGCTAGTGTATATCTAAAAACTTACTTAAGCAACAACTTGACCTAAGAAAACATTTTGTTAACAAAGATAAGTGCAAGAGACTTTAATCTATTCCGCTGCATTTCGTGTTAAGTTATCAACACAACGACTCTGATATTTCGGGACCAACAACGTCTTCATGTAACAAAAATAAAGTCAATTTATTACTCACCCCACATTACACGGTGCGAAGACGAGTTGATTATGTAAAGAACCATCTAGTCCGGCTGCCAATTCTATAGACCTTTGTTTGGTTCTTTCATCAACAGATTGCTTATTATTTTTGGTTGATGTTATGTGCCCTATAACATATGGATCAACAAACCGATACTTGGCCACATTCTTCAATTCTTTGATTTTTGTAAATAAGAACCTAATAATAATCAAAATGAAAAAAATTCATTAAACAAACAGAAGTTGATAAAATGCAATAACGTTAATTTACTTACCATATGTACACAACACTACAATTATATGATATTTGTTGCAACTGACAAAAGGGCTCAACATCTTGTAGCTATATGTGAATGATACGCTCGAGGTTGAAGAGATCATCATCAAGTTTTATTTGAATGGTGGACCTCCCTAAGGCTTTGCAATACATGTAGATCATGCTTAGCTCCTTCGGGACAGATGATAAATCTATTGCAGACTCTGTTTTTTCTTGAATTTTTTGCCTCTTTGGTTTCTACATGTAGTTTGTTGCATATTATGAATAAAACAAACCACTACCTATAGAATTAATATAATATTAATGTAATAATATATTGTTACCTCATCTTTCAATTTTAAAAGGTGTATTGGCCAAGTAACGTGGGATCCTACACCTTCACCAACGCTTTGGCAATCGTTAGTTGGAAATGGCAAACTTGCATCTTCAAGCAAGGCCTCATCAATCGTTATTCTCATACAAAATTATCATCTCGTCCATCTTGTCCATAGACCTTAACAACTGTACCATAACCAACAATTTCGGGGCCTAACTCCAACTTCAATTCAACAAGTTTTACCTATAAATAAAAATAAATACAAAAAATTAAAAAAATTTATATATAAATATATTTTATAAGCACAATAAATTAATCATACCAGATATTGTGAATTTGTATCTAGTAACTCTATGCCATCATCATCTTCCGTTTCCATTTGATGATAATTCTTATTCATTTCTGGTTTCTGCCAAAACAGCTGCCGATTTCTTCACATCCAAATTTCTTGAATACAATAGCTTCAAGTTTTTCAATGCGATCATCTTGCTCTGTACTTCTCTACTTCACATTTACCAACTCCACTAGTTGATCATTGTTTCTCTTACTTGACTTGACAACTCCAGGAACTCGGTTAATTGTTGTTTTGTAGGCATGGCCCCCAATACCCCTCAAAAAACCACCGTGTTCATCCTTGTCCAGTACCGTATCTAGAATAGAGCCTCTCAAATTAGCATATGTCAATGATCCAGATTGCTTTTGTGCAATTAATAAATTCTCCCTATATCAAAACATAATGAAAAAATGTCAAATAATCAAAAAACAAATAATTAATTGTTATACTGGTAGACCATTTATCATTTCAAACAGAAGCAGAGAAAAATGTAATAAATGTAATAAAAAAAGAAAAAAAATGTTTATGCTTGATTGTTAACCTTGACAAGCCTCATCCACAAGGAGTGAGGAAGATGTATACAGAAACTCGGCAAGGAATTTGTATCTCAATTTCAATAGCAAAAGCAACTAAAGCGCATAACAGCAACAAGAGCAAGCAAGTTGGCAATGGAACACTGGAATGGAGAGAATGGTAATTTATTTTCTCCATTTTTAAACACATGGAGAGAAACAAAACTGCTATCATGCATGTCTTACTTAAATTGTTCATAAATCACTTTACAAGACCATGAAGCTCCATGATATCTTACTTAGATATCTACAAAAAGAATACAAGATTTTCTTAGTGAAAAACAACAAAAAGAATACACGAATACAAGATTTGCTTAGTCCTAACATTTGACAGAAGGATCACAATTGTTTCTCCAACAACCAACGTAGGCATTTCCGGAACTTTATTCGCAGAAAAAAGTTTTGATTCTCAAGTTTAATTCAGTTGAATGAAACTCGTTTTAAATGTTAATTTATCTCCAATATTTATTCGATTGCTGCAAAACTATGTGCTTTTGTTTGTTGTTGTTCCAATATTTACTGATTCTACAAACAATGTCTTAGCTCTACAGTTGCTTCTACTTTGCTGCGTTCGTTTTTATACATCAATTGGGTCACTTTTCCTGACTTATTCCCATTTTATCAATTTTATAAACTGTGAACCAAAGGCTGTTGATATATCTTGAGTTTCCTTGCTGGTAATTTACTTACCTACTTTTAATCTATTTGTTTATTCAAATGAATTATGCAGCAGTAATAGGCCTATAGTAGTCTCCAACGGCAGGCAATCAAGCTTGAGAAATGAAAATAACAAAAAAAAATAGACACTCAAAGCAGTCACACAAACATGCATACAAAGCAGGGCGCCAATACAGTAAAGTTTACCAGAGTTCAAGAACTAAGAAGCAGTCACACAAACATGCATACAAAGAAAATAAAAAAAATGAAACTCAAAACAGTCACACAAACATTGTAGCAGCAGAAGTGTATGAAATAGAGTAAAATATTGTAAATGAATTTGAAAAACAACCAGACTTCATCACTAAGTTCTGTTTATCATCAGAAATTGAAGATGCTTCAAGTCAACTGTAATAATCAGCCAGCCTGGACCATTTCATTTGAGTAATTTAACCACACTTGGAGAAGAAGCCTTGTTACTTTCAGACAATAGGAATATGATATTAGGGTAATCAATTCACTTGTCTTCAAAAAAGAAAAAAAACATAGTTCGAATAATCAAAAGCTCCAATACTCTTTAACAGTTGCTTGTCCATTAAAAAATAACATACACAAGTAATATATAAAGTGAGAAAACAAAAACAAAGTTTATTGTTTTTGTTATATGATCGAATAAATGAGAACCGAGTGAACTCGGGATTGACTCAATTTGGGACAGGAATTAGAAGCAGAGAGAAATGGCTGAGAATCATAGACAAGAGAGCATGATGATTAACTTACAATCTTAGCAACCTTTTCTTTTAGGCCATCTCCTTCATATATTCCATCTTTGGACATTCTTCCTTCGACCCGAAGTGTAGCTTGAGTAACTTTAATATCATTTGACACCAATGAAGGCTGCAAGAATGATAAATTAATCACATTAATTGACTAATTTACATTTCAAGCTCATTATTTATCTCATTTCGAAATCACTTACATTTCAGTAGCATATTTTGCATAACCTTTGCGTGATAGACGATGTGGGTAAACTGATGAATCCCTTCGTTCTTGTTGCACCTTTCTCAAACCCTATATAAATGATGAAACATCTATTTAAATTTTTGCATTAAAGTATTAAAAACATGTAATATATCAAATTACACAATCTACCTTGAATCTGTCAGTCAATCGACTAAGAAGAAACATAGTCCAGTCAGATGAATTGATGAAACAATACTTTGATGGTGGATCATTCAAGTCCAGTGAATCTAATCTTCCAAAAATATAATGGGTAGTGAGTTCGGCTTTGAAATGGCGCCACTTGTTATTAGCATATTTGAGGCATTCCACTTCCATCGAGGGTCAACATTGAAAGACAACTATAATAAGTGTTATCAAATAAAATATATCATATTAAAAGGTATTATCAGATTGCAACAAGTAAAACTGAGAAATATAACATAACTTCTGTTTACCGATTCCCAAATAAGATCTTTTACTTCTTTAGGAACATCTGTCCATTTGTTAAAAGTTATCCTAACTTTTTCCCTAGTCAAGACCCCAATGTAACTTTGCATCTGAGATGCAACTGTCCCAATGGGCTGCCCAAGATCATTGAATTCTACATTTTTTTTACCCCATTAACTCTTTGAACTGCCAGGCAATGCATCCGTGTTCTTTCTCTTAGAGCTCTCTCAGTCTTGGATGTAGAATTGTGTGCTGCATCAGTTCCAGCCTCATCTACCTTCGACTTTTGACAATAAACGATGTTGACAAAAAGGGTTAGATTTTCCAATAAATAATAAAAAATTAACAACATTATAACAAAGAACAACACATAAATCACTTAGCAATTTAAGATAAATATAAGCATATCTCTAATCAAACACTCGCACTTGAAAGATGTTCTTGCATTAACTCATCGGATGTAGTTGAACAAACACTCGCACTTGAAAGAGGCTTGCTTAGTCGAGCCTTATGTTGGGATTCTGGGATGCCACAAGTTTGCACATTTGATAGGAAGTCAGAGCAAAATTTAACAGCCTCTTCAGCAATATAGCCTTCAACCATGCATCATTTAGGCCTATTTTGATTTCTCACGTAACTCATCAACACTCGCATGTACCGTTCAAATGGGTACATCCATCTATACCATACAGGTCCACACAACTTGATTACCCATACTAAGTGCACAGTTAAATGAACCATAATATCAAAAATGACGGCAAAAGTATTTTTCTAATAAGCACAACGCCTTCATAATTTATCGTTGGATATCATCTAACTTCAAGACATCAATCACTTTGCTACGTATCACATTGAAGAAGAAACATATTCGAGTGATAACATATCTTACATTATCTGGTAAGACACCACAGATTGTCACCAGAAGTAATTGTTGCATTAATGTATGACAGTCATGTGACTTAAGCCCAATCAGTTTCAAATCTTTCAAGGAAACAAAATTATTCACATTTGATGAATAGTTTGAAGGAAGCTTCATTCGAGACAGGGATTCGCAAATTTATTTTTCTCAGTCCTACTAAGTGTATAACAAGCCGGTGGCAAATATGTTCGCTTTTCACCCTCAACAGGAGCTAACTGAGTCCTCATCTTCATATGCACTAGATCTTGCCTCGAGGCTAACCCATCCTTTGTTTTATTTGGGATGTCTAATAAGGTACTGAGTAGACTTTCATATATATTCTTCTCAATGTGCATCACATCCAGACAGTGTCTCACGTGTAGATGCTCTCAATATTCGAGTTCAAAGAATAATGACTTCTTCTTCCAAATTCTTTTATCATCGTCCTTATTAGCTTTGTTCAATTTCCCCCACTTGCATTGTATATTAGCAACATTTTGCGAAATTTTGCTCCCACTCATTGATTTTGGTGCAGTTCTTAATTATTGTGTCTCATCAAACATCTTCTTCTGCCTTCTGTAAGGATGATATTTATCAAGAAACCTTCTATGGCCGTTTATTGTGCATAACAATACGACTTTAAGTAAGAATTGTTCATCACAAAAAGCATCATACGTTGGAACTCCTACTTCCCATAATTGTTTCAAGTTATCAATTAAAGGTCCTAAGTACATGACCAGTAAGACCGGCCAACAACTGTACTTGGAAGATTGTAAGCATGATGAACTTTCTCTTAAAGCATAACCAAGGTGGAAGATTGTAAATGACCAGTAAGACCGGCCAACAACTGTACTTGGAGCTCATCACACTAGGTCGATTGATACCATCAGCTGATAATGCTAATCTTAGATGTCTAGGTTCACCGTGGAATTTTGGCCATCTATGGTCAACAACTTTCCAATTGGGAGCATCTGTTGGATGACGTAGATGACCTTCCTTAGCTCTCTGATCAGAATGCCAAGTTAAGTCCATTGAAATATCCTTGTTACGGAACATTCTGTGGAACCTTGGAATTGGTGGAAAGTAACATAAAACTTTTGCAGGCATTGAGTTTTTCACGGAAGTATTACTGCACTCTTTCCATCTCGACGCACCACATGTTGGACAAGAGGTATATTCTGCATACTAATTCCTATATAGTACACAGTCATTAAGGCATGCATGGATTTTCTCGTATTTCAAACCTATTGAGACTAAACTTTTCTTTGCTTCATATATAGTTGGAGGTAATTCATTAGGACTAGGTAGCATGTCTCCAAAGATAGTGAGAAGATCTGTAAAACTTCTATCACTCCAACTATGTTTTGCCTTTAGGTTAAAGAGTTTCACTATTGCAGATAACTTGCTGAATTTGGTGCATCCATCATACAGTGGTTTTCTCTGCATCCTCAAGTAATTGTACGAACTTACTTGGATTATCATTTTCTTCATATGCAGCATGTACCATATCAATTAGTTCTCAAAATTGATTATCTTCATGTTGTACTAAGTAACTTGATGCAGATCTTTCACCATGTCATATCCATGTATGGTATGTTAAGTCTATACCGTTACTTAACAGATGCAACCTCACAACTTCTTTTTTTTTTTAACTCGATAGATTACCACATCTTGCGCATGGGCATGATATCAAGACCTCGTCATGTGCATTATGTGTGGCGAACTGCATGAAAGACTTTACCCCAACCTTATACTCATCACTCAACCTATTCTTTGACATCCATGACTTATACATTATGAACCTAGCAGAGAAGCTGATAAAAAATAAAACATATAGTTGCTCTCAAGAGGATGTATACCAAATATATAATATAATTGCTTTTGAAATACACTAGTAGGTCTTATTTTAGGAAACAAAATTATTATTACTGAACATAAGTTACAGTGACAATTATTCTATTTTATTTTACACAAGTCACAAAGTTTTACGTATCAAAACTACTGGATAAAGTTTGTCTGGCTGCTTCTAATGTTACAACGAAAATTATTCATAAAAACATTAAAGGTGATTAGGAATGAAACAAAATTTTCATTAAAATATAGATAGAGAGCATTAGAATTTTCAAATTATCATCTACACAATCTAATATCAAGTAAACTAGGAAAATAAAATAAGAACCATTTGTAAATGAAGCTTCTCAAAACACATAGTAAAAAAAAGCATAGAGTTTCAATTGAATGAAGATAGAGATTGGATATTTAGACTTACAAATTTTAATGTCTTCTTCATACCAAAAAAAATTGTGTGAGCTGTTAAAGGGGCTCTATCTTTTTTGTAGAAGTTCCTCCGACAAGAACAGCTCATAATGCCACTGTCGGTTAATTTTACCTGCAAAGAACATCTTATAATCAGTTAAGCTCAGATCGGGATTTTTAATAAGAGGTACACGATACAATACAAGTCAAATGGAAGACAAGCATCAATTGGGATGTGAATGGAAATAAAAGTAAATAGATAATTTAAGGAGATGGTTGCTTAATTGATTTTTTCCTCTTAAAACTTAAAAGTCTAAAAAATTGCACATTTAAAAAAAATATTAAATTGATGATAGTGATAGTATGAGCCTTATATACAGCTAGCTACTGTCTGAAAATTATCTTAAAAAAACAAAAGGAAAGAAAAAGAAACTGTCTGAGCATTGGGAGAATAAGATGTTTCATATATATATAGCTATAACTTAATTATCCTATATATAGTTATTCACAAAAAGACTACTAGAAGCTTATTCCATTTTCTTGAAATCATTGAGTATAACCGATGTGTCAATGGATATGCAGCTGTGAACAAATTCGGCAGCTTGAGGAATGATCACGACATATTTCAGACATTTGAAGGGGACAACACTGCCCTCCTGCAATAAGTAATCCAACCAACAATCCAATTCAGTTCTTATCATAGTTTTATGATGCCTGGTACTTCATCTTTAGACAATCCATTCCAGTAATAGAGTAGTAGGCAATCTGGATTTACTTTACCGACAATTTCTTTATCCTATGTGATTAATATTTTAAGTTGATAACTTATGCAGGTTGCACGAGATCTCTTGAAGCGGTATAAAGAGAAGTTTCAAGGTGGGACACTTGCTGTCACATGGAACTACTTGAGGGACTCCATGAACTCCTACTTATCAGAGCCTAATCCAGTGACTGCTAGATGGGAAGGTCATTACCATCTTCGAGATCCCAAGTTTCAGTTGGACACCTTTAGGGTAGGTGCCGTTATGACAATTTATTGAAAAGTGAATTTTAAAGTTCATCCCACTAATACTGTTATTATTTGTTACAGTACAACACTTCTCGGCTGCTTCAAAGTGTTACAGTTTATTCGGCACATTCCATTCAAAAAACTAAAGTCCAATCCAATATTAAAAAACCAACTTGAAATATTCTCAGACACAGACATAAGTGATCCAACATGATGTCTGAACTCAAGCATTTTAACAATATGATCAAGATAAACTCAACCCACACACACTACTACCTTCCCTATGAAAATTTCCATGCAACGAACATCTTTCGTCATAGTCTCTAACATGGAAACACTTAAACAAAGCACAAAAATAAGGTACATACAACACAATTACAGTAGAAGATATGGATACAGCGTGGTTAAACATATTTGAAGCAGTTCATTAAATTATGTTACATAAACAAAATCACAACTAAAATGGTTGTCTGTGTGCTTAATATGAGTTACACTACAAACACACACATTCAGACATAATTAATCAAGAAATTATAAGTGGGCTAGCTTCAGTTTCTTAGCTATGATCATTGACTTAAGAATGGATAGTAACCATGCAACTTCAGCAATCTGCTCATCAAACAACATTGTTTGCTTGATCTCCTCAAACATACACAAGTAGGAGAACAATAAAAGAATGTGTTTGAAAACTTCAACAAAAATGAGAAGAACTCAAAACCACTCAGTTAATTAATCAAATTGAAAATTACTACAGATCAAAGTAAGTCGGCTCTTGACGCCTGTACAGTAACCTAACCACAGACAAATGAGAGAGAGAGAGAGAGGCAGGCAAGGAAATGGTGGTTGTGATATAAACAAAACACATGATCATGATAACACATAAAATAGTAAAATGAAAATGACCTCAAAATTACATCAAATTAGGCTCATTAAAGACAAAATTACATCAGTTGTTAACATTTTGGTAGCAAACCATTACAGACATGCATATTAGTTAGCTCCTCACCTGGTTCCACAATCATACATTCTGTGGGAGCAGATGTATGGGCTGGTGTTGATGAAATATTTTGTCCAAGTACAATCTAAATGATTCCATGCAGCAGGGGGTATCCGTACCTTCAAGAAAGCTTTTTATCTGAAATCCTTCTCTCAATTCCATTTACAAATTATTTATTTTTACTATTCCAAAATTTCCATCTAGTTTAATATTCACCCTTTTTTTTTTCAATTCCAGACATCATAGCAGGCAGGGCTCTATTGAAGAAACAGTTAACGTTCAAGCACTCTTAGTCCTACGTTGTTTAGTAGATGAACTGAAGCATTCCTCATTAAAGAGAATTTTTTTTTAATTTAGTTTTTACACATATGATGTTATTTAATTAGCAAGGACTTAGCAACTGACAAAATATAAAAGAACCCATGGAAAAAGGAAATTACTTCTTATTTCTTCACACCCAAAAGAAGAATACAGAGCACCGATATATATAGCTCAAGAAATAACAAACTCACATCTAGCACATTCTATTCTAACTACATTAGATGTTAAATCAACGGTGTAGATAATGGAGCAGAAATATACTAGGATCTACCGAGGAAATTCCTTCAGGTTTGCTTCTGGATTATTCGTATGTTTATCACCTAAATCACACGCCAATGACTCGTGTGAAGGAGACGAGATAATTTGTGCAGCACGTGTGTATGGGTCTTGCGTGGGATTTTGCTGTGAGGTCGATGTGGGATATAAGAACTGTAATACCCCCCCTTAAAGCTGAACTTGGCGAAGGTTCAGCTTGGACACCAAGGAAGCAAAGCTAGAGATCGAGAGAGATTTGGTAAACAGGTCAGCAATCTGGAGATGAGAACGGATATGCTGCAGATGGATGAATCCTGAGTTAAAAGAATCACGAACAACATGACAGTCTATTTCGAGATGTTTAGTCCGCTCGTGAAACACGGGATTCTCAAAGATATGAAGCGCAGCCTGACTGTCACACCATAAAGAAATAGGTAGAATAGCAGGGCAAGCAAAGTCACGAAAGATAAAAGATATCATCCACTGCAATTCTCGAACGGTGGCTGCTAAAGCACGATATTCAGCCTCGGCGGAAGAACTGGAAATTGTGGTTTGTTTTTTAGTCTTCCATGATATCAAACAACCACCCCAGAAAAAGCAAAACCCAGTTAAAGAATGCCGAGTCGAACGGCAGGCACCCCAATCAGCATCACTGTAAGCATGAAGCATGAAATCATTGGTGGAGGAGTAAAATAGGCTGCGGGATGGGCAAAGAGCAAGGTAGCGCAGCACGTGAACAACTGCTAACCAATGGGACTGACGAGGTGTTTGCACAAACTGACTAAGCTGTTGGACAGCATAAGTGATGTCGGGTCGAGTGTAGTTGAGGTAGATAAGACGCCCAACAAGACGACGATACTGCTCGAGATTATCAAGCAGAGGAGAAGGGTCCGCATCAACAACTAAAAAACGATGACCCGGAGGCAATGGTGTAGCAGCCGGCTTGCAATCAAGAAGACCGACATCCCGCAAAATGTCATTGGCAAATTTTGTTTGGCTAATGAATATACCAAGTTCGGAGCGAACAAATTCCATTCCCAAAAAATAATTCACCGCACCAAGATTCTTAATAGTAAAAGCCTCATGCAAATAAGACTTAGCAAGCTCCATCAAACCCAAATCAGAGCCAGTAAGAAGCACGTCATCAACATAAACTAGGAGGAAAAGAGATTGATTACCCTTACAGTAGGAGAAGAGACAGTGGTCATGAGCAGACTGCACAAAGTCAAAAAGACGTAGTTTGGAAGTAAATTCCTGATTCCATTGACGAGATGCCTGCTTGAGGCCATAGATCGACTTCCGCAGCCGACAGACATTGCCCTTGCCTACTTTAGTGTATCCAGGAGGAGGCACCATATAAATTTCTTCCGACAAGGACCCATGTAAGAATGCGTTATTGATATCCAGTTGATGTAAATGCCAACCTCGTGCAGCAGCAAGAGCAATCAATATACGAACAGTGACAACCTTGGCAACGGGAGAAAATACCTCCGTATAATCCTCGCCTTCAATTTGAGTGAACCCCTTGGCAACTAGGTGAGCTTTGTAGCGCTCTATACTGCCATCCAAGTGACATTTAAGTCTGTAAACCCATTTGCAACCGACGACTTTCTTTCCGGGAGGTAGAGAGGTTATATCCCAAGTATGATTTCGTTCAAGGGCGTCAATCTCAACTTGCATAGCTTCCTGCCATTTCACATTAGTCCTGGCTTGATTATAAGAAGAAGGCTCTTGCAAAGTAGACAAAATAGCAACCAAATTAACATGAGCATCAACAATGGAACTAGGAGTGGTGATGGTGTTGTGTTGAGAGATAAGAGAAGGAGTGTGATGAGTGGCAGCGGTGGCGTAATCTTTGAGCCAAGAGGGTGGTTGAGTGACTCGATGGCTTCGTCGAGGAGGAGGAAAAATCGGCGAGGAGGGTGAAGGTGGATCTGGAGCAGTAGGAGATGAAGGAGATGGTTCACTATAGGGAAAGGAGTTTAGAGAGTCATCATCAAGAGAGAAAGAAGAAGAAGGAGTAGGAGTAATATGATGATAGCTGTCTTGATGAGATGGAAAGACGGTTTCGTGAAAAACAACATCCCGCGAGACGACTATCTTTTGTAAAGAAGGAATATACATTCTAAAGCCCTTTTGCCTTGGGTACCCAACAAAGATCCCAGCAAGAGACCTACTACCCAACTTATCTTGGTGTGGTTTATTTTGCATGACGTATCCTAGGCAGCCAAAGACATGCAGCAGGAAGAAGTCAGGAGGTTGATTGTGAAGTAGTTGGTAAGGAGTTTTCCATTGCAGAAGAGGTGAAGGAGTTTGGTTGATTAGGTAGGTAGCTGTGAGAATGGATTCCCCCCCAAAATTTGGTAGGTAATTTAGAATGTAGAAGTAATGAACGGGCAACCTGGATAATGTGTTGATGTTTTCTCTCCACAACACCATTTTGTTGTGGAGTGTAAGGGCAAGAACGATGGTGAAGTATACCAAATTCAGTGAATAAATGCTGGCAAGAAGAGTTGAGAAATTCACTGCCATTATCCGATCGAATGACTTTGATGGATCGACCAAATTGTGTAAGGGTATATTTGATGAATGTGTGTAAGACTGAGCTAACTTGGGACTTGAAATGGATTAAGAAAGTCCAAACACTTCTGCTAAAATCATCAACCAAGGTGACAAAATAACGACAACCATTTAGGATATCAATGTTATATCGCCCCCACAGATCAAGATGGACCAAATTGAAAATATGTTGGCTTTTGATTGAACTGGAAGGAAAACTGTAACGCTTTTGTTTAGATAAACTGCACACATTACAGGGTACATTATTACATTCCCCAGAAAGAGGAAGAAAGCTAGATAAGTGAGATAAAACGGGGTCGGAAGGATGACCCAAACGAGAGTGCCACAGGGTAGTGGAGATCACTTTATTGTGGCAGGGTGTGCGGCTAACTAAAGCTGAAGATGAGGTGAGAGCGGCTTGAATGGACTGAGAAGAAAATGACTGTTTATCCAGAACATAGAGATCTCGAATAACCCTGCCTGCTGCAACTATAACACGAGATCTAGGGTCCTGTATTAAGAAATGTGATTTGTGCAAAGTACAATATAGGCTAGAATCAGTAGCAAGTTTACGAACCGAGAGTAGATTGAATTTAAATGCTGGAACTAAAAAAATAGATTGCAAAGTAATAGAAGAAGACAGAGGTGTTGTGCCTATGTGGGAAACCGATTGTGAGCTGCCATCTGGAAGTGATATGGGTGTAGAAACAGAGATAGTTCGAATATCAGAAAGGAGATTGGAATTGAAACTCATGTGACAAGTTGCTCCTATGTCTACAATCCAAGAATCCGCTTCAAAACAATCAATAGAACTAAAGCAAAAAATGGAAGCATTACCTGCAAAATCATCATCAAAGGACCATGCCAAATTAGCTTGTGCAACACCATCGGTTGATGCTTTGTCTCTGGCTATCTTTTGAATTTCCTCAACCCAGTAAGCAAGGAGTCGTTCCAGTCTAATGGTGAATCAGAACCCCGTGTAGCCACCAGAGCTTTCTTCTCTTTCAAACCATCCCACCAATCTGGGTAACCTTTAAGCTTGAAGCAGAAATCTATGGTATGACCAGTCCTCCTGCAATGCTTGCAATAGAGAGATCCCTTGTCTTTTCTCTCAAATGACTGAGGTCGCTTATCATCTTTAGACCCTGAGCGTGTTCCTCTAGCAGCCATGGCAATGTTGTCAGGCGTCATATGCAACTGGTCAGTAATCAACTTATTCTTCTCGTATTTTAACATAGTGGAATAAATTTTGCTAATCGGAGGGAGTGGTGATGCGGCTAAAAGTTCAATCAAATTAAACTCTCAACTACACAAAGAATAAAATATCAAATCCAGGTTCTTCTCCGTTTCGCCTGCTAGAGTACCGGGATACTACGGCAAAGTTCTTATAGCTAGGCAAAATCAATCGTTGAGTAGTTTTTTATCAACTAGGCAAGTAATGTAAACCTATGCTAACAATGTAAGACTAACATGAATCAAACAATCAATTGACATTCACTCAATCAATTCCTTACACAATTTGGTAAACCAAAACACACAAATGCTCAAAATAGGAAGATAGGATGTCGAGATGAACTTGGATGCAATCAACTTAGGTAAATCATCGATGTAAACACGTTTTAATTCCTAATTGGATGAACTCTTACCCTACACTAGTCAATCCCCAGTCACGGTGAACCAACCGTAGATGATACTATAGTCCTTAAACCTTCACGTTATCGGACCCTAGACCACTCCTAATAGCTCGTAAATCATCACCCTATGCCCTATCTCCGCACAGGGATTGGATTAAGAAACACAAGAAGTCATACTATTCACGACACGCCTATCCGCGTATTGGCTGCAATGATTGTG
Organism: Plectranthus barbatus; assembly: GCA_026898455.1. Taxonomy (NCBI): domain Eukaryota; kingdom Viridiplantae; phylum Streptophyta; class Magnoliopsida; order Lamiales; family Lamiaceae; genus Plectranthus; species Plectranthus barbatus. The sequence goes on along the minus strand of JAPKLW010001171.1, from coordinate 175,905 downwards.
TCAATTATCATCTAAACTGGCGACTACCTACATCTAGATGAATAAGAACAAGCTCTAGTATGCTTCAATCACAAAGAGGAAGGTAAACAAGCAATAATTAAACCTAAATCTCATGCATCCTCATCCAAATCAACATCCAAGTAGAATTAGAACTTCATACCTTTCAATTGTACAATTACAAAGTTGAATTCAATGATCGTCATTACAAATTGAAAGTAGAAATAAGAATCTTCCCCAAATTGGATTTGGTTGCTTTGATCCACCACCTTTAATCTTCAGTCTACTCCAAGTATTGATGAATTAATCTCCTAGATGCTCTAGGATTATGATGAATTGGAATGGAAAAATGGAATCTATGGAAAAATCTAGCTAACGTATGTGAAAAATGACAAAAGTTCTTCAAATAACCGCCTCTTCCCCTTTTATAGGCAAGCAATCAGGGCCTCGGATCGCCCGGTCGAAGTTTGGCTCGCCCGGGCCATCAATAACCGCCAACAACCACCAAAAACCGTCTTGGCTCGGCCGAGCAAGGCATGGCTCGACCGAGCCAAGTCTCTGTCTGCTCGTGCTCGACCGGTCCTGCCCTTGCTCGGCCGGTCGAGCCCTCTGAAGCCCCCGTTCGGCCGGTCCTGCACCTGCTCGGCCGGTCGAACTCTCCAAACTCCAACAACGTGCGATTTTCATCCAAAACTTCACTAAAATTGCTCGTTTATGCCCAAAACCTATCCTACACACATCAAACACACAAAACACAACCAAAATACGACAAAAACATATGATACGGGAGTAAAATAGCCACAAACAAGAATGTACACATATCAAAATATAGGTCATTTTACGCACGTATCATAATCCCCCAAACTTGAACCTTTGATTGTCCTCAATTAAAACAAAGTAGAGTAATTAATCTACCTCATGCAACACCTCATAGCTCATCAAAGTTATCTTAGCATGTTCAAGTAAAACGAGATTATCACCTAACTTTGTAACAAGGTTAATGCTAAGGACATGAACCACTCATCAAAAATAGATACAATAAATGAAAGCACTCCCTCACGTGTTTAGGGACGATGAGAATCACTCAATCACAAGATATTGAGCTTGATTTCCATAGGCTTGCATCCATTCTCACCACTATACTACAACGAGTTAGTTTCTAGAATCAAAAAGGTCTTTTCACGGGTTGTAACGTGGTTAACTAAAAGGTGGGTGGTTTTGGGCCAAAGTGACTAAACTTCTCAATTTCCCAAAACCCCCAAACTTGTTCTTTCCGAACCACTACAAACCCCCGATGCTTTTCATTTCACAACACATTTTTCTTTTTCCTTTCTTTCTCTTTGTTTTTTTTTTCTTTTCTAGCACCATCTTTCATTCATCTTGTCGGTGCTTCACAACACACTTTTTTTTTCTTTTCTTTTTCTACACTTGCACCAAAATTTTGTTTGGTATGTGCTTATTTTTCTAGGATCAACAACAATCCTTTATTTCACTCTTTCATGCCTCAACATTCCTCATCAATATTCATTCAATCAATTCCCGACCCAACTCTCATCACCGTATTCACCCTCATACACTCTTTCCCCCCAATGTGGTCCTAATTATATCAAAGAAGATTCACCCAAATAAGCTCAATCACGGGGGTCAAAGATATGAAAGGCAAAATTATGATAACAACCACTTTATACTCCCGGTGTGAAAGGTAGGACTAAGAATCGATGGCCTAAGATCATTTTCTAGTTACACACTCATGCCAATAGATAGAGAACGAATGCAAGTTCTAGATCTCGAACTCTCAATCTTGCCACTCACAAACAATAAAGATATGACAATATCAAGGCTCAAACCTCACAACTTTTTGTCAAGTCCTATGCATTAACCACACACAAAACTCGGCAATTCAAAAGTTAAACTTAAATCATGCTTCGAAAACTAGATTCCGCCCTATCATTGGTTGAGGCAAACATCAAAATCCACTAAGTAAATCATGATTAAATCTCAAGTCTAGTTCGGGTTCATCACACACACACAAGCACAAACATCCTAACAACAATCTACATACCATAACACAATGTAATTAAAACTACATGGTAGGAAGAACGATAGAAAACGTTACCCATCAGTAGGCACGATCTCCGCTCTCCATTCCTTATTTGCACCTACTACAAAGCAACACACACACCACCAAATAATTGAGCATAAACTAGCCGATTAAATTCTCATATCCACCAACTTCCACAAACCAATTATCAACAAAAATACAACAATATCCACTAGTTCCACCATTCAAACCAAACCAATAATCCAAACCACAAACCATGCATAATAGGAAGTATTCAATCATGTCAACTCATTAATAATTCTCTCCAATCACCATCAAACAATCCTCAACCATATTCACTTCCAAAACCTCTTTCCACCATCATTCCACAATCCAAAATCTACATAAATCAAGCATTCATTCACATCCAAATCATTATTCACAACCAAAGTAGAAGTAGATCAATACCATTATACAACCCAATCGAAGATCCAATTATTTAAAATCAATTCAAACAATCCTAAACTAAACTAATAAGCAATGTAAACTAAGATAGAGAGATAGAAGAGAAGAGTAAACCAAAACACCGAATACCGGCCATTTCCCCCAAACTTAGTCAAGTGAGACTAAGTTTGTCAAATAGGTAGGCGGTGCGTCATCACTCCTCTCGATCTTGTAGTTCCTCCTACAAACACAAAACCAAACAAACTAGGCATTTATTCAAAATCAAAGCAACTAAAAGCAATTAAACAAAAGAAATAAAATTGGTTGGGTTACCTCCCAACAAGCGCTTCCTTAACGTCGGTAGCTAGACGACCTTACCACATCACGCATTATCAAAAATCGTGTGGGTTTTTAATACACCTTTCTTCCTTAATCGGCATTTACTTGGAAGCAACTTGTCCAAGGCGATCTTTCTTTCACCCCTTTCATCTCTCCAAGGAAGATCGATCATCTTGTTGAACTCGAATTGCACGAATGAGTGCTCCTTCTTTGAAGTGATCCTTAAGACATTCTCCATACTAATCCCCACTTCAAGAAATTCATTGATCCATTCATCCAATGCACTCACCATTCTCTCCTCAACCTTGCCTACTTCCCAAGTTGACATTCCCCGCTTCAACCTATCCTCATTCTCCTTGCTTATTGTCGGCTTTTCCTCTTCTATGAAATGTTCCAATGCCGGTATTGTTGGAATCTCTTCAAGATAAACCAAAACACACAAATGCTCAAAATAGGAAGATAGGATGTCGAGATGAACTTGGATGCAATCAACTTAGGTAAATCATCGATGTAAACACGTTTTAATTCCTAATTGGATGAACTCTTACCCTACACTAGTCAATCCCCAGTCACGGTGAACCAACCGTAGATGATACTATAGTCCTCAAACCATCACGTTATCAGACCCTAGACCACTCCTAATAGCTCGTAAATCATCACCCTATGCCCTATCTCCGCACAGGGATTGGATCAAGAAACACAAGAAGTCATACTATTCACGACACGCCTATCTGCGTATTGGCTGCAATGATTGTGTCAATTATCATCTAAACTGGCGACTACCTACATCTAGATGAATAAGAACAAGCTCTAGTATGCATCAATCACAAAGAGGAAGGTAAACAAGCAATAATTAAACCTAAATCTCATGCATCCTCATCCAAATCAACATCCAAGTAGAGTTAGAACTTCATACCTTTCAATTGTACAATTACAAAGTTGAATTCAATGATCGTCATTACAAATTGAAAGTAGAAATAAGAATCTTCCCCAAATTGGATTTGGTTGCTTTGATCCACCACCTTTAATCTTCAATATACTCCAAGTATTGATGAATTAATCTCCTAGATGCTCTAGGATTATGATGAATTGAAATGGAAAAATGGAATCTAGGGAAAAATCTAGCTAACGTATGTGAAAAATGACAAAAGTTCTTCAAATAACCGCCTCTTCCCCTTTTATAGGCAAGCAATCAGGGCCTCGGATCGCCCGGTCGAAGTTTGGCTCGCCCGGGCCATCAATAACCGCCAACAACCACCAAAAACCATCTTGGCTCGGCCGAGCAAGGCATGGCTCGACCGAGCCAAGTCTTTGTCCGCTCGTGCTCGACCGGTCCTGCCCTTGCTCGGCCGGTCGAGACCTCTGAAGCCCCCGTTCGGCCGGTCCTGCACCTGCTCGGCCGGTCGAACTCACCAAACTCCAACAACGTGCGATTTTCATCCAAAACTCCACCAAAATTGCTCGTTTATGCCCAAAACCTATCCTACACACATCAAACACACAAAACACAAAAACACAACCAAAATAAGACAAAAACATATGATACGGGAGTAAAATAGCCACAAACAAGCATGTACACATATCAAAATATAGGTCATTTTACGCACGTCTCAAGTGGCTCCATTAAGAGAATTTGGCTTCTCTCAACATCGAAGGCATCATTAAGACCAAGCAGAAATTCAACTGCTACATCCTCACTGTTGATCGCCGCATAGCGTTGTGCCATGGCTTTAGTAGCTGCGCGTGCTCCAGCTAAAAAATCCTCCGATTTCTTCTCACCAAGAGACTGAATAATCTCCTCATTAGCGATCACAGGACAAAGCTGTCCAAGCTGATCAGTCAATTCTTTAATTTTCCCGTAATATGCAGTTATGCCCGTTGATTCTTGTCGCAAATTAGCCAACTCCTTTTTAATTTGGAACAACATAGCGTAGTTAGAAATGCCATACCGCTCGTCAAGCTCGCACCAAAGATCGGCAGAATCGTTGATGTAAGCAAATTGCTGCACTATCTCCTTGGAAATGGAGGCTTTAATCTAAGAGACAACCATGCTACTGACTTTGTGCCATCGTCGAAAAAATTTTGAATCCTCCGCCGGCATGATACAGCTTTCATCGACCATGCCGAGTTAATCTTTAGAACGGAGAGCTGTGATAGCCGCATTCCGTCAGATGCGATAATTAGCATCTGTGAGAGAAAATGGAACAAGAGGAATCCCAGGGTGATCAGCTCCATGTAAAAATAGCTGCTCTTCATAACGAGCATCCTCCGTGGTTTTGCCTGCCATAGGAAAGAACGAGAATACTAGGATCGATTAGATCTAGTGAACCTGGCTCTAATACCAAGACAAAATATAGAAGAACCCATGGAAAAAGGAAATTACGTCTTATTTCTTCACACCCAAAAGAAGAATACAGAGCACCGATATATATGATCGCTAAAAATTATTAACGACTTAGCATAGCTAACAATATAGCGGCAAATATAATTATCGATCCCACAGGGAAAGAAATGACGAATATCTTGAGTACTGAACTATAGCTTCTTGGAAAAGTGTTTGAGGCAATCAAATTTTGAAAAGGTTTTGATATCATAAAACTCAGAAACAAACAAGAAACAATTCTTCAATTAAAGAAAAATTATTATCAGCACGACAGTTTGAAGGGTTGTTCAGATAAATGCAAAAGTTCAGATTCTAGGGATTTTATTACTGTCTTTCCTAACATGCAAAGATAAATTCATCAAATGCCAATTTAATTCCTTGAAAGATGGGAATCAGACAAATATTGTAAACTTCGTTTTAAGACAATTCACAAAGTAGTTTATTGAAATCCTTTACCCTTTCGGTCTCAAGAAATAATCAATAACTCCAAAGAACAACAGATATTTTTCCTATAATCCAATTCCTTCTTCTTAGGACAAGAATAATGAATTATATTGTGCAATTCTTTTCCTGTTAATCAATTGTCACCTTTTGAGTCTCAAATTAATTAACTAATAACCTAATTAAGTGGCCAACAAAATTAGGTTCGAATCAAAGCACAAAATTACACAAATCAGTCAAGGAAAGGCATTTGAATAAATAAATCTAAAACATGTATTCAAGACAGATTTTAAACCCTAGAATCTGATGTAAAAGTTAGTTCAACATATTCATAATAAAATGCATCATGAAAAGATTAAACCTGAAATAACAACTTGCATTTAAAACTGAGTCTTGATGGAAGCATACAACTTCATCAATTGTCTCCAACTTCAAAATAACAATAGATCTCAATTCTCTGCCTTGGAAATAATATAAAATTCTCAATACTAACTGTCTAACCCTAAAAACTCGAAATTCAAGTGTTTATATAGATGTAGGAATAATTCTAACAAGGCAATTCTTCAACAAGGAAAGAAAGGCTAAAATCTTTTCAAAATTCGCTTCAGCTTGGTTCGCCACGGCCGAGACAAAGTTCATCTCGGCCGAGACGCGCCTCGTCGAAATCCTCCAACCCGACTTAACACGTCAGCATCTCGACCTTCCATCTCGGCCGTGGCAAGGTTCACCACGACCGAGATGGAGCTCCCGTGTCGATCCTCTGAAGTCAAGACAGGTTCATCTCGGGCATGCAGGACGGCCGGGATGTGTTCCACCACTGCCAAAACAGAGCCATTCGGCCTGTTTCCAAGCTCACTCCAAATTTAGCCATTTTCCTGCGAAATCTCACCATCATAAGACTATATAACACCGAAACACAACCATGCACAAATAAACATGAAAATTACACGACTTGAACACTAAATGAACAAAAACTTATTGATAAGTTAGCAAAATAACGAACTTATCAACTCCCCCAAACTTAAACCATTAATCGTCCTCGATTAGTCTATAGACAGAAAATCAAATCAGCATGCAAGATACGAATATTTCAATGCCTCACAAGTCTCAAAACTCTCAAAGTCACAGTGATCCACAAGCAATGCACATTCAAGACCGCAATCAGACAATCAAATCATCAAAGGGGAACCTCACTTCGATATTTGTTTTCACTCATCCCTTAAGTGTTTAGGTTGTGCAACAACTCTCAAATTCAAGGCCAATGCGCACTTACCATATGTTTGACAAGTTTCTCATCTCTCCACTGCTAAATAGTGTAGTGAATCAAGTAATCAACTAGGTCTTTATTCGGGTTGTAACGTGGCTTCCTAAGATAGGTGGGATGTTTTTTTGGCAAAGTGACTTACCCCAATTCTCACTCAATCATCACACCATATTTGATTATTCCACTCCAACCACTTCATCCTTCCCTTTTTTTTTTCTTTTTCAATTTCTTTCTTTTTTTTTTCTTTTTCAATTTATCACGAAACTAATGAACTTAACAAGGCTTAAAGCAATGCAATTCAAAGTTCACCTTATTATTATCACAACTCAAATTCTTTTTCACAACTTTACAACTCCCAATCATGATTTAAATACCAGATCAAAATCCCTTTTAGAAATAATCATACCCCTCTCACTCATTAACCATTCTAAACAAAAGAACAAGTCACATGGCTTAAAAGGGCTACAAGTGGAGATTTTTAAGGTTAGTGTATAGGATCTTAGCTAAGAAAGAATATGCCTAAAATCATTTTACTCTTATCATCACACTTATGCAACCTTGAGAGAGAAACAAGTCAAATTCTAGAAGATTATTGCATACGCACCTTGTCACACATCAAAGAAAATATTCAGGCTCAATTCTCACTTATTGTTCCCCCTCAACAATTTTCAAGTCTAATCTTAGTCTACTCATGCACAAAACACGTTTCAACAAGCAACTCGTCAAGTAAGAGACTCCTATCATTGGCTATCATCGCAACACAGATTCTCAACTCAATGTCCACAGAACCAACCAATCATCAATCACAGTTACAGACTAGGGAGGATTTTTCGAAATCTCAAGCATACAAACCACATAAGTTCCGACTGCCCTATGTTCAAGCACGTGAGTGCAATGCAAAACTCAAATAAAACAAACTAACAATTGACTAAACATGCTAAAGCAGTAAAATCTAAACAATTCAATTCCAAGGCAGTGGCAGATCAACAAAACATAGAATCTAAATAAAAGCAGTAAAATCTAAACAATTCAATTCCAAGGCAGTGGCAGATCAACAAAACCTAGAATCTAAATAAAAGCAGTAAATGGTAACATAACACAAGTTTTACAATCACTGTCGTCATCCCCCCAAACTTATTCAACAGAATGAAGAATAAGTTTGAAAATCGAGCACGGGAAGGTAAAACTGTACCTCACTGGCCACCCTGGCCATCCTCATCAGCTGACATGTCCTCAAGCTCCCCCTGGGCTCTACGGCGGCGGACGTAGACTGACTCGGGCTGATCATCATCGACAGTGGATAGCAGCTGTCTTATCTGGTTGTCCAGCAGCCCAAGCAGGAGATAGACATCCTCCCTGAATCTCACACTCCAGGTGTACTCTAATGTAGCCGCATCTCGAGCTGCTGCGGCGGACACTCTCTCGGCAGCCTGGAGATCAGCCTGCTGCATAAACCTGTAAATTGTCTCCAGATCCATGTCAAAACCGGAGGTGGAGGCACCCCCCGTATAGTGGCCCGAAGATCCGGAAGGACCCCACCACGGTGGCTCGTCATGCGCTCGGTGCTCCTCATCATCATGCTCCTCCTCATCGTGCCGAGCTGACTCGATCCATCTCCTCTCGGCCTCCTCTCTCTCTGCAGCTGCTCTCTCCGCTACAGCTCGGTCCCATCTCTCACTCTCAGCCAGCATGTTGTCAATATCCTCGTGGGTGAGCGTCCGGTGGTCTGGCTGGACTCCCATTCTGTGCAGGAGCCTACTCTGTGGTGCCACCCCATTAGCTGCGACGACCAAGGCCATGTGAGCATGCGTGCTCATAAACCAGTTTGTCTTGAAGTCCAAATCGGTGACATGGGTGAGCGGAGTGTTAGGCAGGGGAAAGAGATCTCCGGTGGACAGCTTGAGGTGGAGGAGTGGGTCCTGGACCAACATCGTCCGGGTGATCAAGTGACTGACGTCCAATACATGCTGTCCGTGTGCCAGTCGGAGGTCGTCTGTGGGATATCCATAAGCTAAGGCGATAGGGGTGATCAGACCACCCCACCAGATATCTCCAAGCTTTGTCTTCGCCTGCCTGCTAATGTTCACCATGATGCATCCGGCTAGGCTGACGTGGATACCTGCAAGCATACAATAAAGCACGTGAACCTCTTTCAGTCGGGACTTCCCGCTCTCATGCCTCCCAAAAATGCAGGACCCCATCCATTTGATTATGTAGCGGAAAATGGGGTTGTCCACATGCGAGGACTTCATGTTCCCCGCGTCAAATCTGCCTTGGCCCACGGGGGTAAGAGCGGTGATGTCAGACCATAATTCGGCCACTCTGAAGTCTGGGTGGTCATGGAAGATTCCCCCTGGTGGGCACCCCAAGATGGTGTCAAACTCTGACCGGGTGAGGCGGTGTGACTGGTTCATCAACTGGAAAGACATGGGCATCGGCTCCGGTCCTTTCCCCCTGCTCATGTGGACCTGGACAGTAGCCATGAACTCTCGAGTGAGAGTGGAATAGGTAGGCCACGTCCTGTTGAGCAAATAGCCCCAACCAATGCGGCGAAAAAGGGCAGAAACATCCTCGTCAATCCCGAGCTGCTGCATAGTCTGGTGGTCGAGGAAGGGAGTCGCCTTGACTGGGTAAGTGAGCAGCTCCTCAAATCTTGTACTCTCCGATTCCTCATCAAATGCTGGGACATACTCATTAACCACACCTACAAAGCAAAAGTTGCAATTTTAGCACCAAACCAAATAGGTAGACTACCCCCCAATACAAGTGCCCATGTAAAATTGACTATCAATTGCTATTCGTGACACTTGAGTGAACCAAAATATGCCAACAATTTCAACTTTTCAACCACTTCATGAATTAGTCAAATTGGGGGTGGAATAGATATTGCAAAATTAAAACCTAGCTACCAAAATCCAACTAATCCAAAGCCATGCTACAATATATGGTAATCATATCGACTAAACGTGCAACCCATATCGAAGTATTCAATCAATTAAAGACACAAGTTCATAATTCAATCAAATCCCAAATAAGAGTAAAAACCTAGTTCTACTCAACTTTAAACTTGAATAACTTCCAAAAAGTAAATGAGAATGAAAAGGGTTGAGTTTAGGAACTTACCAGCCATTAGGAGCGATGGAAATTGCGAGCAAGAAAAACGAGGGAGGAGTTGGGAGTTTGGTGCTTCGTGCGTGCGTGTGTGCGAAAATGAGGGAAAAAAGGCGACTTCAGTTTTAAAAAAATCAGACCCAGCGCCTCTGTTTCGACCGAGGCAAGGTATGCCACGACCGTGGTGCGGGTAACCGTCTCGACTGAGGTGAAGTCCCCCTCGGCTGAGACACGGGTTTATATATATATATATATATATATATATATATATATATATATATATATATATATATATTTTTTTAATACATAATATATATATATATATATATATATATTATTTTTTTATTTATATATATATATATAAATATATGAAGGAAATAAATAAGCAAAACATACCTCGGGTCGAACTTCCATCCCGGCCGTGGCCGTATCTGCCACGGTCGATATGCGGCATTTCCTTGCGACCGTGATTCCTTGTTTCTCGGACGAGACAGAGACTCTTCCAATGAGGTTTTCAAAGCTTCAACACTAAAAACTAAGGCAAAACATAACAGATTCAACACGACTCAAACCAGAACTAACTAAAAACAAAAAAAATATATATAAACTAAATCACACAAAAAGAATAAAATTATTGGGTTACCTCCGAACAAGTGCTTGATTTAATGTCGCTAGCTCGACTTTACCTCTTTATATGGCCTATCCAAATAGAAAGTGTCCACAACACAAATTTGTTGTGGGCTGTAGTACCTCTTCAGCCTGCTACCATTGACTTTGAAGGTGGTGCCATCCTGTCCTGCTAACTCGACCACTCCGTTGGGGAAAGCACATACCACGGTGTAGGGGCCCTTCCATTTTGACTGCAATTTCCTGGGTATGAAGCGCAGACGGGAATCAAAGAGCAGCACCTTATCATCAGAACTGTACACCTGTGAGCGAATCCCTTGATCATGGAACCTCTTGACCCTATTCTTGTAGATGACATTGTACTCATAGGCCTCGTCCCGGAAGTCCTCCAACTCGTTTAGAGCCATCACTCGAGTTGCAGCAGCGTGTTTCCAGTCCATGTTGAGCTCTTTCAGTGCCTTCCATGCCTTGTGTTCCATCTCAATAGGCAAATGACAGGATTTACCAAAAACTAGTTGATAAGGAGTCATACCTATGGGAGTTTTGTAGGCGGTGCGATAAGCCCACAGTGCATCATCCAAGTTGATAGCCCAGTCCTTCCTTTGCTTGACAGTCTTCTCCAAAATCTGCTTAATTTCCCGATTGGACAGCTCAGCCAATCCATTCCCTTTAGGGTGGTACGGTGTGGTAACTCTATGCTTTACTCCATACCTAGCAAGAAGGGAAGCAAGCAGTTTGTTAAGAAAATGAGATCCACCATCACTTACCAAAGCTCTCGGAGCTCCAAAACGGGTCATCAGCTTCTGCAGGAAGTTGACCACGACTCTCGAATCATTGGTGGTAGTCGGAATGGCCTCCACCCATCTCGAGACATAGTCCACTGCAAGTAAAATATAGGAGAAACCTCTAGAGGATGGGAATGGTCCCATAAAATCTATCCCCCAGACATCAAAAATATCGACCTCTATCACAGGCGTCTGTGGCATCTCATCCCTCCTGGAAATGTTGCCGGTCCTCTGGCAACGATCATAGCCAATAATCCAGCCACGGCAGGTCTCGTGGATAGAGGGCCAATAAAATCCACTGGCTAAAATCTTGAAAGCGGTGCGGTTAGTTGAATGGTGGCCTCCTGTAGGAGAGGAATGGCAGGCCTCGTAGATCTGCTGCCACTCAGACTGAGGGACACAACGGCGGATGATGCCATCAGCACATCAGTGCCACAAGTACGGATCCTCCCAATAGTAAAACCGAACATCGTGCAGGAATTTCTTCCGACCATAAGGGGAACTATCTGGAGGAAGAGCACCAGTGGCAAGGTAGTTTGCATAGTCGGCAAACCACGGTGTCTTGGACTCGAGCATGGCTCTCAAATCTTCAATATAGCACATCTGCTCATCTGGGAAGGTCTCCCGAATCTTCGACTCCTGCTCCTCCACCTCAGCAGAGGGCTCCAAACGCGATAAGTGATCAGCTATCACATTCTCGCTCCCCTTCCTGTCCTTAATCTCCACATCGAACTCTTGAAGTAACAAGATCCATCTGATCAGCCTGGGTTTAGCATCCTGCTTGGCAAACAAAAATCGAATAGCAGCATGATCAGTATAAACAACAGTTTTCTACCCTATCAGATAGGACCGAAATTTATCAAAAGCATAAACTACAGCTAGCATTTCTTTTTCAGTAGTGGTGTAATTGCACTGCGCCGTATTCATGCTTTTGTTAGCGTAGTGGATGACATGAAATGGCTTCCCCCTCAGCTATCCTAGAACTGCTCCTACTGTATAGTCACTGGCATCGCACATCAACACGAACGGCTCACTCCAATCTGGAGAAGTCAAAACTGGTGCAGTGACTAAGGCTTTCTTCAACTACTCAAATGCATGCAAACACTCAGAGTCAAATACAAAAGACACATCTTTCTTTCTCCAATAAAGTACACAAAAGTCTAGAAACTTTAGAGAAATCCTTGATGAATCTTCTGTAGAATCCGGCGTGGCCAAGAAAGCTCCTCACTCCTTTCACATTAGCTGGTGGTGGCATCTTCTCTATTGCACTGACTTTGGCTCAATACACCTCCAATCCCTCAGCTGACACTCTGTGTCCCAGTACAATCCCTTCACGCACCATGAAGTGGCACTTTTCCCAATTCAAGCAGAGATTGGTCTCGGTACACCTCTCCATAACGGTAGCTAGATTCTGCAGACAAATATCAAATGAGCTACCATAAACAGAGAAATCATCCATGAATACCTCCATGATATCCTCGATCAGATCGTGAAAGATGGACATCATGCATCTCTGAAAGGTCGCCGGGGCATTGCAAAGGCCAAAAGGCATCCTCCGGTAAGCAAATACACCATATGGGCAGGTGAAGGCTATCTTGTGCTGATCCTCTGGTGAAACCGCAATCTGATTGTACCCAGAATAACCACCAAGAAAACAATAATAGGGATAACCAACAAGTCTATGAAGCATCTGATCAATATAAGGTAGTGGAAAATGGTCTTTGCATGTAGCGGCATTGAGAGCTCTGTAGTCGATGCAGAACCGCCATCCAGTGACAGGTCGGGTGGCAACCTCTTCTCCATCGTCGTTCTTGACGATCTGCATCCCTCCTTTCTTGGCAACTACCTGAGTGGGGCTCACCCACTTGCTGTCTGAAATGGGAAAGATCATCCCGTGGTCAAGAAGCTTCAGTACTTCTTTCTTAACTGCCTCATGCATGATTGGATTCAGCCTTCTTTGTGCTTGCCTCTTTGGTTTGGCATCCTCTTCCAGAATGATCTTATGCATGCAAACTGAAGGGCTAATCCCTTTTATATCCCCCAGTGTCCATCCAATTGCAGCTTTGTGTTGTCTCAGAACTCGAAGTAGCTTGTCCATCTCAACCTGCGTAAGAAAAGAGGACACAATTATAGGAAAAGTGTCATTCGGACCAAAAAAGGCATACTTAAGGTGAGAGGGGAGAGGTTTGAGGTCAAAAACAGGCGGATCGGAGCTAGATTGTCCTGCCCCAGTGTTTGTCTCGATCGAGATGTGTTTCATCTCGATCGGGATGGGCTTTATTGGATGAATCCCTTTTCCACGTCTCTCTATTTTGACCGATTTAAGCACCATCTCGCCCATCCTTTGTGTCCCGGCCGTGTTGTCCTTTGTCTCGGCCGTGGCAAATATTTCGGCCGATTTGAGCTTAGGCACGGCCGTCCCGCCTTGAAATTGCATCTCGACCGGTTTTCTCTTCACCTCGGGCGAAACAGAGCTCTTTCCACATTTTTTCTCCACAATTTGGCTGAAGCGGGATGGAAACTTCTCCCTTTTAAGCTCTTTATTCCTTGGAATTTCTTCAAAAACATCTAACTCCATCACAAGGTTTTGGATCTCCTCATCGGCTGCATCAAGATCTGTAGAAGAAAATAGAGAATGCAGTAAAAAAATTTATGATAATCTGGATCAGACTTGAGCGAAGAATAAGGAGAAGAAATCACCGGTTCAAAGCAGTTAATCATATGGCACTCCTCTTCATAACTTCCGTCATTGTACTTCTGCATAGACTTGTAGATTGAAAAGGTCACAGACTCATTGTCGACTCGGAATGTCAGCTTCCCCTCTCGAATATCAATCAGGGCTCCTCCGGTTCTCAGAAATGGCCTCCCCAGGATCAGTGGGATGCTGTGATCCTCCTCCATGTATAAAACAACAAAGTCAGCAGGAAGTATAAAATCTTTTACCTTTACCAGTACATCTTCCACAATTCCTTTAGGATATGAGATGGATCTATCAGCCATCTGAAGAGTGATGGTAGTCGGCTTGATATCTCCAATCTCCAGCCTCTTGAAGATCGAAAGCAGCATCAGATTAATGCTTGCTCCAGAATTGCAGAGCACTTTGCCGAATGTTTCTCCACCTATAACACAAGAAATCTTGAAAGACCCAGGATCTTCTCTCTTTAAGGGCATCTTCTTCTGAAGTATAGCACTGCATTCCTCAAACAGGTTCACCGTCTCATGTCTCAGCATAGGTCTTTTCTGGGCAACCATATCCTTTAGGAACTTGATGTATCCCGGCATTTCCTGCAAGGCTTCTACGAGAGGGATATTAATGTGCACTTTCTTCATATTCTCTAGAAACCGTGCGTACCTCTCGTTCATCTTGGATTTGGCAAAGCGTTGCAGATATGGCATCGGAGGGCGTTGAGCATGCTGGGCGGGAGTCGGCCCTGGCCGTGGCAAAGGCTGCCCTGGCCGAGATGGAGTTGGTGCGACAGTCGCACCTGATTCCTCTGTCTCGATCGTGTTGTGATCTATCTCGGCCGAGACAGAGGCTTCTTCAGCGGGTTCATCCCCCTATTTTTCCTTGTCTCCTTCCGGTTGGTCTGTCTCTGGATTCTTTGGCCCCTGGTATGATTTTCCTCCTCTGAGAGTAATGGCATTAACCTCATTCTTCTGATTTTTTGGATTTGGTTGAGTGTTGCTCGGATGGTGGCCGGGTTTGTGCTGGGTTCCAAGAGCATTTGCGATCTGGCTAACTTGTGTCTCAATGATCTTCAAATGCTTCTGCATTACGTCAACCTTGTTATTGATTCCCGAGAATTCTTGATCAAGCTTTCCTACTTTATCGGTGGACCCTTCCATGAATTTGGCTAGGATTTCTTCAAGATTAGGCTTTTTCTTCTCAACAACTGCTCCACCTTGAGTTGCAAAATTGGCCGGTGGTTGTTCTGCTCCTTGAGGATTTGAGTAAGAGAAACCAGGATGGTTTCTTGCAGCATTAGGGTTGTAACCCTGATTGTTTTGTTGATAGCCTCCTCGGTAGTTGTTTTGGAATCCACCTCGTTGGACAAAGTTCACGTCCATGCAGTCTCCTTCTTCTTGTACTTGAACTTGCTCAACAGCAGCAACTGTCTTTCCAGCCTTCAGTACTGCGAAATCCTCTCGAAGCTTTTTCAATTCAGCTTTCATGTCAACTTCCTCAGTAGCAACATTCTCCACAACTTTGACAGGCCTCTGTCGGACATTGGACCATCTCTGACTGTTGTTTGCCATCTTTTGGAAGAAATCCATTGCCCTCTGGGGGCCCTTTATCATGACCGAGTCTCCCAAAGTGGAATCCACAAGCTCCACGGTCTTCTCATTCAACCCTTCATGGAAAGTTTCAGCTTGATCTGCCAAACTCAGGTTGTGGCCAGGGCATAGTCTCAACAATTCCTTGTATCTCTCCCAGGCTTCATAAAAATTCTCATCACCCCTTTGAGCAAATGTAGTGATATCCTTCTTCCGTTGTCTGATAACACTTGGTGGGAAGAAGTTGGCAAGAACAGCATTCCTCAGTTCTGCCCATGTGCTAATGTTGGATTTGTCCAAGGCAGCGAACCAAGACTGAGCTTTGTCTCGGAGAGAGAAGGCAAAGAGCCTTAGCCGAATAGCACTTTTGCTGACTCCATTGATCTTGACTGTATTACAGAGCATCAGGAACTTTTGAGATGAGCGTAGGGATCCTCAGTAGCTCGGCCCCCATATTGGATTTGCTGAACCATTTGCACCAGGCCATTCTTCAGCTCAAAATTATTGGCATTGATGTTAATGCTGAAGTCGGTCTCCTGGAACTTAGGTCTGTACTTTTTTTGAATAGCATCCTCATCTTCATCAGCATCAAACCTCAGATTTTCTACTTCTTCTTCTTCCTCGTCATCCCCATCTTCTGGAATATGCCCACCTGGATGTCTCTCTCTTCGAGGATTCCGGTTGTTCCTTTCATTCAGTATTCGGATCTGATCCCTCATGGCTTGCATCTCCCGGACCATCTCAGCTTGCTCTTCCGGTGTAAGAACCTTTGGAGGATTTTGATTGTTTGGATTATCCCCCATTTTCTTGGCTTCACTACTCTCTCCTCCTTCTCGGTTTCTTCTGCTGTTATTTCTACGGCAGGTAGCTTCTATCTCAGGATCGAATGGAATTGGTGCTTTCCCACTCCTCCTTGTGTTCATAAACTATCTGGAACAAAGAGAAGAAGGAAAGTGATTAAACATGAATTAACTTCTAAAGGAAATAAATATTGAATAACAAAAACAAACTAGGTAATAATGACCAAAGGAAACAGATCAAATAGGAAACAATTAACTAAGGAAATAAATATTAGAGGAAATAAAAATAGAGACTTTTTTTTTATGTCTGTCTCGGCCGGGATGACTTGAACCACGACCAAGATGAGAAACTCGCCACGACCGAATTATAGACCAACTCGGTCGAAACAGAAAAGGAAAATTTACGAAAATTAAATTGAAAGCAGTAAAAATAGGGCTCAAATCAAAATTCCAATAACAAATTCAATATCAAGATTGATTCTATTCTTTCCCCGGCAACAGCGCCAAAATTTGATCGCTAAAAATTATTGATGACTTAGCATAACTAACAATATAGCGGCAAATATAATTATCGATCCCACAAGGAAAGAAATGACGAATATCTTGAGTACTAAACTATAGCTTCTTGGAAAAGTGTTTGAGGCAATCAAATTTTGAAAAGGTTTTGATATCATAAAACTCAGAAACAAACAAGAAACAATTCTTCAATTAAAGAAAAACTATTATCAGCACGACAGTTTGAAGGGTTGTTCAGATAAATGCAAAAGTTCAGATTCTAGGGATTTTATTACTATCTTTCCTAACATGCAAAGATAAATTCATCAAATGCCAATTTAATTCCTTAAAAGATGGGAATCAGACAAATATTGTAAACTTCGTTTTAAGACAATTCACAAAGTAGATTATTGAAATCCTTTACCCTTTCGGTCTCAAGAAATAATCAATAACTCCAAAGAACAACATATATTTTTCCTATAATCCAATTCCTTTTTCTTTGGACAAGAATAATGAATTATATTGTGCAATTATTTTCCTGTTAATCAATTGTCACCTTTTGAGTCTCAAATTAATTAACTAATAACCTAATTAAGTGGCCAACAAAATTAGGTTCGAATCAAAGCACAGAATTACACAAATCAGTCAAGGAAAGGCATTTGAATAAATAAATCTAAAACATGTATTCAAGACAGATTTTAAACTCTAGAATCTGATGTAAAAGTTAGTTCAACATATTCATAATAAAATGCATCATGAAAAGATTAAACCTGAAATAACAACTTGCATTTAAAACTGAGTCTTGATGGAAGCGTACAACTTCATCAATTGTCTCCAACTTCAAAATTACAATAGATCTCAATTCTCTGTCTTGGAAATGATATAAAATTCTCAATACTAACTTTCAAACCCTAAAAACTCGAAATTCAAGTGTTTATATAGATGTAGGAATAATTCTAACAAGGTAATTCTTCAACAAGGAAAGAAAGGCTAAAATCTTTACAAAATTCGCTTCAGCTTGGTTCGCCACCGTCGAGACAAGGTCCATCTCGGCCGAGACGCGCCTCGTCGAAATCCTCCAACCCGACCTGACACGTCAGCATCTCGACCTTCCATCTCGGCCGTGGCAAGGTTCACCACGGCCGAGATGGAGCTCCCGCGTCGATCCTCCGAAGTCGAGACAGGTTCATCTCGGGCATGCAGGACGGCCGGGATGTGTTCCACCACGGCCGAAACAGAGCCATTCGGCCTGTTTCCAAGCTCACTCCAAACTTAGCCATTTTCCTATGAAATCTCACCATCATAAGACTATATAATACCGAAACACAACCATGCACAAATAAACATGAAAAGTACACGACTTGAACACTAAATGAACAAAAACTCATTGATAAGTTAGCAAAATAACGAACTTATCAATATACAACTCAAGAAATAACAAACTCACATCTAGCACATTCTATTCTAACTACATTAGATGCTAAATCAACGGTGTATATAATGGAGCAGAAATATACTAGGATCTACGGAGGAAATTCCTTCAGGTTTGCTTCTGGATTATTCGTATGTTTATCACCTAAATCACACGCCAATGACTCGTGTGAAGGAGACCAGACATTTTGTGCAGCACGTGTGTATGGGTCTTGCGTGGGATTTTGTTGTGAGGTCGATGTGGGATATATGAACTGTAATAGCAACAAGGTTGCAGGTTCATATATGGCTCATTTTGCTTGCAGCAGATTTTGTTTCACCATCCAATACAGTCCCAATTTTTGTAGCTTGCTTCAAATTGAGTATTTATAATCCAAATCCCAACTCACAGAACTAGCATGCTTATGGATTTTTGCTCATTGTAAGTGTTCATTCTTAATATAGCAAACATTAAGAATTAATAAATTGCTAAGTATAATACACAATTTCTTGACCTTAGGTGCATAACTATGCAAAATCAATAAAAAACAAAATCTACAAGCAAGGTAAATAAACGATATTGAATAATAACTCACCGGAGCAAACAGATTGAGAGATGAACAACGACTGGTAGACGGGCTAAGAGAGAGAGGGAGTGTAGACTTGGTGGCGACTGGCAAGTCGCGTTTGGCCGGCTGAATGGCTGCAGACGTGCACAGTCGTTGCTGGCAGGGATGTGAGCCGGGGAGATGGCCGAAGACATCTACGGGATTGCCATTTGGGTTCAGGGGCGAGGGTGAGGGCGCGCCACTTGGGTGTGGGTCATCGGTGAGGGCACGCCGCTTAGGTGTGGGGCGACGGTGGCTGACGCAGCCGTGCAGCGGAGGTCGGACGTGGGGAAGGACTTACGGCGATGTGAAAAGGGGTAGTAATTTGGGGATTTAGGTTTATGTATTTGGGGAAATTACATGTGTAAATATTTTTAAAAATACCCACTTCTTATAACACATATAAAAAATACCCACTTCTTATAACACATATCAAAAATACCCAAAAGTACAATTTTCTGCAAAAATCAAACATTCACGTGTACTTTTTTAAAACAAAATAAATTTTAAATATAAATCTAATTATTATATTTATTTTTTCTCCACATGTGATTAAAAAAATAAAATGTAAACTTAAAGAAAATAAGTATCTGATTCAGACCTGGAACAGACCCGGAACAGACCCAATATAAAAAATAAATTTTTTTATATAGGGTCTGTTCTGGGTCTGTTCTGGAACAGACCAAATATTAAAAAAAATTAATTTTTTTTAATATTATGGTCTGTTCCGGGTCAGTTCCGGAACAGACCAAAATATAAAAAAATTTCGGGTCAGTTCCGGGTCAGTTCCGGAATAGACCCATTATAATTTTTTTTTTTTTTTTTTATATTTTGGTCTGTTTCGGGTCTGATCCTGGTTTGATCCAAATCTGAACTAATTTTTATTTTATTTTTTTACGAAAAATTGATTTTTCAAAAAAATTCTAATTCAATTATTTTATTAAAAATCGAAATATTTCCAGTATTTTAAATGATAAAGCTAAGAAAATTTAAATCAAAAATCATTGTTGTTTGAAAAAAAGTACACTGACATGTCACTTTAACTGAAAAGTGTACTTTTGGGTATTTTAGATATGTGTTATAAGAAGTGGGTATTTTTTATATGTGTATTAGTCTAAATGAGTATTTTGAATTTCTCTCTCAAATTACATAGGTTTTCTTCTTTTTAGTAGATTAAGATATTAGATTTTAATTAAATTTAATTGTAAATAAAAACAAAACACTAAAATAACAACACTTAAAAAAGTTGTTGTCTTTTATGCAATTAACAACACTTAAACAACAACGGTATAGACGAATCATTATCTTTTTGCGTTTTAAGACACGATAACAATTTAGGCTAATATCACTCTACGACAACGGTTTCAAGCCTAAACCGTTGTCTTTTCAGTGTTGTCTATGAGCTTTTTTCTTGTAGTGTATATAAGCTTTTGATATCACTGCTAAGACCTTTTTTAATATTAAAAGATATTCAAAGTCTCCAAATTGGAGACACGGATCGATTCCACAACCGAGTTTGCAATAAAGGTTGGTGGAAAGTGGAGCAGAAGAAGCAAGATGGTGGATACATTTGATAATGCATTTTGCTATACATCCCCATTTATTCGGTCACAGTGCACCGAATTACACTAAACCCAAAACATTGACAGAAGTCGGTTGTTGCTTGGCCGACTAAAATCATCACAAACATCACACTTATTATGACTTTTGAGTTCATAGTGTATGATAATATAATTTGCTATACGTCCGTTGTTTATTTCATACATATATATATAAAGAGAGAAGTTGGGCTAGTCTACTAGTTATGAAATCACATTCATCACGTAATCTGAAAAAAAAAAAACATGGTTTGAAGGAGTGATGTGTGAATCACAAAATATCACACTATAAATAGGGGCTTTGCATCATCAAAAGTTTTAGAATTGATATTGAGTTTGAAATGCGATCAAGAATTTTCTCAACCATCATTTGGAGTTGCAGCTATGTAGTTCGGAGCGTATATAAGTTTGGCTTTTGATTTTATTATTCCGCAAATATTATTGATATTATGTACTTTAAAATTGAAAATTTGTAGTTTTATTATTCTTTTGTTTATATTTCAACATTTGCAATGATTGTATCTCAGAAATATATTTAATTCAATATAATATTTATTAATGTTTATATTTACTATCTTGGGATCATCTGCAAAAATATATTCTTCAATAATTAATGAACAAAATCATATCTACTGAACAATTTTTTTTTCTTTTGAATTGAATCATAATATTAAACAGATATTAGGATAATTCGAACTTGAATCTCTCAGCCATTTAGTAACTAAAAAGGCTCAATTTTATTCCAAACTATTCAAATGTTTAAATATATATCCAAACTATTGAGAACTATGCAAATATATCCAAAATATTTTTTTGATCAACGTAAACCTAATTATATTGTCAGAATCCAAGTCAACAAATTAAAATTTTGGATTTAAATGTTCAGTATGGTAGCTCAATGAGTCGGACTTGGATTTCCAGAATTACAATCAGCTTTATATTGATCTGAAAAAATAGTTTGTGCTATATTTGTATAGTTTTCCATACTTTGGATATTTGTTTCAACATTCAAATAATTTATAAATATTTCAAAAAATGAGCACAGTTCGTGACATAGTTGAATATTTTCCCCCATATAGTAATAAAGAGTACCGTCAAATAACAATACATTTGGTTCCTAAAAGTAATATTAACGTATACTCAAATTTTTACAATTTTTCGAAATTTTATAAAATTCTTTTCTATTGCATAATTATGTAATGATGTGAATTCTCTTTGCGTGAAAGGCAAATAATGTGTACATTAAAATACTCATAAATCAATCTCTAGTCTCTACAAGAAAAAAGGTAATAGAAGAAGCGGAATCCGCGTCTTCTTTTAGAAGTATCTGCGTCTTCTATATATGTGTAGTCTATCTAGATTCGCTAATAGAAGACGCGAAATTCTGCGTCTTCTATAAGCATATAGAAGACGCGGAATTTCGCATCTTCTATAGGTATTTAGACGACGCGGACGTTCGCGTCTTCTATAAGAAGATGCGAAATTTTGTGTCTTCTATATGCTTATAGAAGATGCGACCGTCCGCGTCTTTTATGATTTTTTATTTATTTTTTTTTCAATTTTTAAAAACCTTTAATTATAATAATTCATAAATAACAACAATAACATTGATGGCAACAAATATATAAAATCTTCAATTTTTCTCACTAATAATTATAACAAAATGAAATATACACATGATTTCAGTGCAAAAGTTACGAATAAAAATTCCTACAAAAATTAAGTGTTTGCTAACTAAAATTAAAGTCTTTCTAGTCTATGCTAAATCTTGCAGTTCGATCAAAGTGTTTGATGGATATTGGAGACTACCACCGCCCCTTTGACATTTTCGACGACCTGAAGCCGAGATGACATTAGCAAATTTATCAATAATATAACATAGAAATCTGAGTTTGAGAAAAATAATCACATAAAACTATAACTCAAACATATCAACATACCTCAATCAAAATAAGTTTGGACAAAGTCACACAAATCCTTACGAACTTCATCAATATTGTTGCTTTTCATCGGACTGTTGTGGACACTGTATGATTATCATTTTAGAAACAATCAATGCTTTAATATATAATTTTAACAAGTCAAGTAAGACACATTTACCTGACGACTTCCCAATCAAATTTAACCCCTCTTCTTCATCTCGAAATTTTGAATATTTTTATAGCCCTACATTATAATAAAATAAAAAAGTGAAAATAAATAATATTATCTACTTTGTTAAAAAAGTGAAAATAAATATTGCATGGCACAAAAACCCCATCCTCATAAATACGGCACCTAAAAAAAAGTGATTTAGCTACTTCATTTTATCTCATCTTTTGTCCAATAAAAATTTTAAGAGAAACATAAACCTAACATTAAATTTGCATACTATTTGAAACAACATCATGAAAAAGGATGCAGAACCAAACAAAATAATGTAATGGTAAAGCCAACAACACATAATGGAATAAAACGAGCAGCAGAAAAGTAACAGCAATAGATCAACGCAAGCACTTGAAAATCTAACCACCAAAAATGAAAAGTAAAGGCCACAACAGCAAAAACACAATCTCCATCTAGCGCCTTATAGAAAATAAATGAATCTTGATCTTAATACTTTTATAGCATACCCTAAATTTCTGCAAGGTTTCTAAAGTATGTATTACTCCTCAACAAAGTCCAACATTCTTCTAGACTTTCCAACACATCAAAACTTGATCAGAAACTGCACCCCTAACTAGGATTAAAAGAACTGCAAGATAGTCTTTCCCGTACACACAAGATTAAAAGAAAAATATGATGAAAACCTAACACCAAGTTCTTACAGGAGTTACGAAACCTTACCCAGCGAAATTACCTTTATGACCCAATAGCAGACATCTAGCACAAACCCTCCATAGAAATACAGTCATACACATCAAACAAAGCAAATTACTAATCCAACCTAGAATAGGGCAACTTCAATTTACGCGGTATCCATAAGGGTAAACGCAAGCAAAAACATAACCTAGATTTCCCGGGGCGAAAAACAAGCCAATGGTAGCGGCCGGAGAAGCGAGAATCGATATGCTCGACAAAGTTTGACTGGGAAATCGGCGGAGGTAAGTGCCGCAGCAACACCTTCATTCGATCCAGCGGACCCTTCATGCTCGACAAAACCCTAAGACCAATTCAAGATTTAATTAACTCGATTCCATTCAAGATTACCCTTTAAGGCCCTAAATTACATCTTAATGCGATTGACAGCACCAATTAATATGTTTCTCGCCGTGAACCCTGATTGTAAAAATTTGATTGTCGAACGGCCATGCAGGAGAGAA
Organism: Plectranthus barbatus; assembly: GCA_026898455.1. Taxonomy (NCBI): domain Eukaryota; kingdom Viridiplantae; phylum Streptophyta; class Magnoliopsida; order Lamiales; family Lamiaceae; genus Plectranthus; species Plectranthus barbatus. The sequence goes on along the minus strand of JAPKLW010001171.1, from coordinate 151,985 downwards.
AATGTTGAGATATGAACATTTAGGTTGATATGATCATATCTGCTATATATATTAGAGATATGGTGTGAAGATATAGATATATTTTCTTTTCCTTCTAGGGTTAGGATTTCTAGGGTTTCTCTTCCTATATATATATGTATCATTCGCTTGTATAATTTGTACACAAATATATTTTTTAATGAAAAGAGTTATCTATCGTACATAATTCTACATGGTACCAGAGCAATCGGTTCTAAACCAATAGCTTTCGCGTTCTTTTTTGCTCGTTGCGTTCGATCATGGCGGATAAGGTTGGAGTTGTCAACGATCTCATGTCTCCCTACTACATAGGGCCGTCCGACAACCCGTCGCATGTGTATGTCATTGATCTTCTAGATGATGGAGACTATGGGGATTGGTGTGATGAAATGAGTAATTGCCTCCTCGCTAAGAATAAACTTAGTTTTGTAGACGGATCGCTGCCAATGTTGGAGAAAGACTCGCCGGACCTAGTTCTGTGGAAGTGGTGCAAAGCCATGGTAAAAGGTTGGCTTGTCGTAGCCATGGACAAGGAGATTCAAAACCGTGTTAAACACGCCAAAACGGCTCGCGAAATATGGAGTGTTTTGGAAGAAAGGTTTGGGAAAGAAAGTGCACCAAAAGTATACGAATTGAAGAGTAATCTTACCCTCACGAGGTAAGAAAAATTGTCGGTTTCGGCATACTACACCAAGTTGAAAGCAATATGGGACGAAATAGATGCTGTATCGGTCATGCCAAGATGCACATGTGGAAAGTGCACCTGTGACATGGCGAAGTTGTTTGCTGCGAAGGTCGAAAATGAGAGGATCTATGAATTCTTAATGGGGCTTGATGACTCTTTCAACACCATTAGGAGCCAAGTATTGAGCATGACTCCTCTTCCAAGCCTAGGAGTCACATATCACCTCGTGGCAGAGGACGAGCGCCAACGACTAATTATCGGGGCCAGAAAACCCTCGTTGGATGGAGCAGCTTTCGAAGCCCAGAAACAAACCATGTCGGAAAGGCGAGAAGATGCCAAGGAAAACCCCAAGACACCGCCCAATGTGGCAATTGTGGTAAGCCTTGGCATATTATTGAAAATTGTTATGAAATTGTTGGATATCCTGAAGAGAGAAGAAAGAGTAAGTCTTGGAAAAAGGAGGGAAGATTTATGAGGAAGCAGCCCGTTGCAACACATGAGGATGCAACTGACAGCAAGATGCTGCAGAGTTTTTCTCTATAGAACAACTGAATCAGCTAAAGAACCTTTTGAACAGTAATACCTCCACCTCCACCTCGAATGCTGCTGTGCATATGGCAGGTAATAATCCTGAAACTCAAGGTTCTTGGATCATTGATTCTGGATCGACTGAACATATCATCCATGAGGGAAAACTACTCGAACGTATCACGAGTGCCGACAATAACATTCCCGTTAAAACATCGAATGGAAACAAGTCAACAGTCACGGTAATTAGAAAGACTAGACTACCAAATGGTTTCGACATAGACCACGTTCTTCACGTCCCAAGTTTCCAGTGAAACTTGCTTTCAGTTAGCCGATTTACGAAAGAGCATAATTGTGCCCTAATATTCTTTGCTAATGGTTGTGTTATGCAGGACTTAGCCTCGAAGAAACTGATTGGAGCAGATAGCGAGTGTGGTGGTCTGTACCTTCTCGAACCCTTCGACAAAGAACGATGAGCTTTCTCTTGCGTTACTGATCTAGACACGTGGCATAGAAGGTTGGGGCATGCCTCAACGGATAAGCTAAAATTGATTTGTGAAGTTGGTAACGATGCTTGTGATTCTTGTATTAGAGCTAAACAGTCTTAGAGTACCTTATCCTGTTAGTTCCATTCGAACACGAGAATGTTCTAATTTGATACATTGTGATATATGGGGAGGATATAAAATTGCTTCACTTACAGGAGCTCATTATTTTCTCACGATTGTGGATGATTTTAGTAGAGGAGTATGGGTTTATTTGATGAAGTTCAAATTAGAAACAAGTACATATCTAAAGTTATTTTGTAACATGGTTAAACCGCAGTTTGGTAGGTCCGTTAAACGAATTAGGAGTTACAATGGAGGAGAATTCCAATCCAATGAGATGATGGTGTTTTATGGTGAAAATGGGATCCCGCTTGAAACTTCTTGTGTTAACACGACCCAACAAAACGGAGTGGTAGATAGGAAGCATAGGCATATTTTGGAGGTTGCGAGAGCCTTGCTTTTCCAGGCCAACTTGCCTATACATTTTTGGGGCGAATGTATGCTCACGGCAGTATATCTAATCAACCGACTTTCGACAAAATTACTCCAAAATAAAACTCCGTATGAAGTGCTGTTTGGGAAGAAGCCGAGCTATGAACACTTAAGAGTATTAGGTTGTTTGGTCTATGTGAAGAACACGGACAGAGAACATGACAAATTTGCAGAAAGGGGGAGAATGTCGATGTTCATTGGGTACCCTCAGGGCCAAAAAGGATATAGAATTTATGATCTGTCAAGCCGCAAGATTAGTGTCTCACGTGATGTAAAATTTGTTGAAGATGTCTTCCCTTATGGTGTTGTTCAGGGAGAGAAGAGAGACTCTAACGCAAGGCAGTTTCATGAAGTTGTCGACATCCAGGAAGGTGACGTAAATACTGAGAATACAAGAGAGGCAATAACCCAAGATACGGTTGAGAACACACAGAGTCATGGTGACGATACACGTGTAAGTGAGAGGATCAGACAAGCACCAACGCATTTGAAAGAATACATCGTCGATCTGCCACACTCCATAGACCACACTCAACCCGCCTCCAACTCAGGAACTTCGACGGTACATCCTATAACCAATTTTATTGCTTATGAAAAGTTCTCTGCAGCTCATAAGTATTTCTTAGCCTCGATCGACATGCACGCTGAACCACGAAGCTTCTCTCAAGCCGTGAAAATTGGCGAGTGGAGGGAGGTAATGAAGAAGGAGATACAAGCCCTAGAGGAGAATGGAATATGGGAATTGGTAGAATTGCCACCAAGGAAGTCCACCATTGACTCCAAATGGGTATACAAGGTGAAGATAAACCAACGGGACAGATCGAGAGATACAAGGCACGTCTGGTAGCTAGAGGTTTCACACAAATACCAGGAGTGGATTTTCACGAAACCTTTGCACCTGTTGCCAAACTAGCCACCATGAGATGTTTGGTTACAGTTGGAGTAAAGAATGGTTGGATAATACACCAGTTGGATGTAAACAACGCTTTCTTGCATGGCGATCTCATGGAAGACGTTTATATGAAGTTGCCGCAGGGTTTTTCCAAGAAAGGGGAAACAAGAGTATGCAAGCTCCGAAAATCTTTGTATGGCTTAAAACAAGCGTCAAGAAGTTGGTATGAAAAATTTACAGGAGCTCTCATCGACATTGGCTTCAGACAATCGCATGCGGATCACTCACTTTTTATCTTCAAAAGAGGAGAAGTTTTCGACGCAGCCCTCATCTACGTAGATGACGTCCTCCTAGCAGGGAATAATGCACAGAAGATCCATGAAGTGAAAGACTTTCCAGACAAAAGATTCAGCATAAAAGATCTTGGTCCACTGAAATATTTTTTGGGAATAGAGGTGGCTCGTACGAGCGATGGAATCGTCCTAAGCCAACGTATGTATGCTATGGATATTCTAGACTTTCCAACACATCAAAACTTGATCAGAAACTGCACCCCTAACTAGGATTAATAGAACTGCAAGATAGTCTTTCCCGTAAACACAAGATTAAAAGAAAAAATATGATGAAAACCTAACACCAAGTTCTTACAGGAGTTACGAAACCTTACCCAGCAAAATTACCTTTATGACCCAATAGCAAACATCTAGCACAAACTCTCCATAGAAATACAGTCATACACATCGAACAAAGCAAATTACTAATCCAACCTAGAATAGGGCAACTTCAATTTACGCGGTATCCATAAGGGTCAACGCAAGAAAAAACATAACCTAGATTTCTCGGGGCAAAAAACAAGCCAATGGTAGCGGCCGGAGAAGTGAGAATCGATATGCTCGACAAGGTTTGACTGGGAAATCGGCGCTGGTAACTGCCGCAGCAACACCTTCGTTCGATCCAGCGGACCCTTCATGCTCGACAAATCCTTAAGACCAATTCTAGATTTAATTTACTCGATTCCCGTCAAGATTACCCTTTAAAGCCCTAAATTACATCTTAATGCGATTGACAACACCAATCGATATGTTTCTCGCCATGAACCTTGATTGTAAAAATTTGATTGTCGAACGGCCATGCAGGAGAGAAAGTGTTGAGATATGAATATTTAGGTTGATATGATCATATATTCTATATATATTAGACATATTTATTAGAGATATGGTGTGAAGATATAGATATATTTTCTTTTCCTTCTAGGGTTAGGATTTCTAGGGTATCTCTTCCTATATCTATATGTATCATTCACCTGTATAATTTGTACACACATATATTTTTTAATGAAAAGAGTTATCTCTCGTACATAATTCTACATTGTACCAGAGCAATCGGTTCTAAACAAATAGCTTTCGTGTTCTTTTTTGCTCATTGCGTTCGATCATGGCGGATAAGGTTGGAGTTGTCAACGATCTCATGTCTCCCTACTACATAGGGCCGTCCGACAACCCGTCGCATGTGTATGTCACTGATCATCTAGATGATGGAAACTATGGGGATTGGTGCGATGAAATGAGTAATTGCCTCCTCGCTAAGAATAAACTTAGTTTTGTACACGGATCGCTGCCAATGTCGGAGAAAGACTCGCCGAACCTAGTTCTGTGGAAGCGGTGCAACGCCATGGTAAAAGGTTGGCTTGTCGTAGCCATGGACAGGGAGATTCAAAACAGTGTTAAACACGCCAAAACGGCTCGCAAAATATGGAGTGTTTTGGAAGAAAGGTTTGGCAAAGAAAGTGCAACAAAAGCATACGAATTGAAGAGGAATCTTACCCTCACGAGGCAAGAAAAATTTTCGGTTTTGGTATACTACACCAAGATGAAAGCAATATGGGATGAAATAGATGCTGTATCGGTCATGCCAAGATGCACATGTAGAAAATGCACCTGTGACATGGCGAAGTTGTTTGCTGCGAAGGTCGAAAATGAGAGGATCTATGAATTCTTAATGGGGCTTGATGACTCTTTCAACACCATTAGGAGCCAAGTATTGAGCATGACTCCTCTTCCAAGCCTAGGACTCACATATCACCTCGTGGCAAAGAAGAGCGCCAATGACTAATTACCGGGGCCAGAAAACCCTCGTTGGATGGAGCAGCTTTCGAAGCCCAGAAACAAACCATGTTTGAAAGGTGAGAAGATGCTAAGGAAAACCCCAAGACACCGCCCAATGTGGCAATTGTGGTAAGCTTTGACATACTATTGAAAATTCTTGGATATCCTGAAGAGAGAAGAAAGAGTAAGCCTTGGAAAAAGGAGGGAAGATTTATGAAGAAGCAGCCCGTTGCGTACAAGGCAACACATGAGGATGCAACTAACAGCATCATGCTGCAGAGTTTTTCTCCAGAACAACTGAATCAACTGAAGAACCTTTTGAACAGTAATACCTCCACCTCCACCTCGAATGCTGCTGTGCATATGGCAGGTAATAATCCTGAAACTCAAGGTTCTTGGATCATTGATTCTGGATCGACTGAACATATCATCCATGAGGGAAAACTACTCGAACGTATCACGAGTGCCGACAATAACATTCCCGTTAAAACACCGAATAGAAACAAGTCGACACTCACGACAATTGTAAAGACTAGACTACCAAATGGTTTAGACATAGACCACGTTCTTCACGTCCCAAGTTTCCAGTGCAACTTGCTTTCAGTTAGCCGGTTTATGGCATAATTGTGCCATAATATTCTTTGCTAATGGTTGTGTTATGCAGGACTTAGCCTCGAAGAAATTGATTGGAGCGGATAAGGAGTGTGGTGGTCTGCACCTTCTCGAACCCTTCACAAAGATCGATGAGCTTTCTCTTGTGTTACTGATCTAGACACGTGGCATAGAAGGTTTGGGCATGCCTCAAGGGATAAGCTAAAATGGATTTGTGAAGTTGGTAACGATGCTTGTGATTCTTGTATTAGAGCTAAACAGTCTAGAGTACCTTTTCCTGTTAGTTCCATTCGAACACGAGAATTTTTTGATTTGATACATTGTGATATATGGGGAGGATATAAAATTGCTTCACATAGCTCATTATTTTCTCACAATTGTGGAGGATTTTAGTAGAGGAGTATGGGTTTATTTGATGAAGTTCAAATCTGAAACAAGTACATATCTAAAGTTATTTTGTAACATGGTTAAAACGCAGTTTGGTAGGTCTGTTAAACGAATTACGAGTGATAATGGAGGAGAATTCCAATCCAAAGAGATAATGGAGTTTTATGGTTAAAATGGGATCCCGCTTGAAACTTCTTGTGTTAACACACCTCAACAAAACGGAGTGGTAGAGAGGAAGCATAGGAATATTTTGGAGGTTGCGAGAGCCTTGTGTTTCCAGCCCAACTTGCCTATACATTTTTTGGGCGAATGTGTGCTCACGGCAGTATATCTAATCAACCGACTTCCGACAAAATTACTCCAAAATAAAACTCCGTATGAAGTGCTGTTTGGGAAGAAGCCGAGCTATGAACACTTACGAGTATTAGGTTGTTTGGTCTATGCGAAGAACAAGGACATAGAACACGACAAATTTGCAGAAAGGGGGAGAATGTCGATGTTCATTGCGTACCCTCAGGGCCAAAAAGGATACAGAGTTTATGATCTGTCAAGCCGCAAGATTAGTGTCTCACGAGATGTAAAATTTGTTGAAGATGTCTTCCCTTATGGTGTTGTTCAGGGAAAGAAGAGAGACTCTAGCGCAAGGCAGTTTCATGAAGTTGTCGACATCCAGGAAGGTGACGTAAATACTGAGAATACAAGAGAGGCAATAACCCAAGATACGGTTGAGAACACACAGAGTCACGGTGACGATAGACGTGTAAGTGAGAGGATCAGGCAAGCACCAACGCATTTGAAAGAATATATCGTCGATCTGCCACACTCCATAGACCACACCCAACCCGCCTCCAATTCAGGAACTTTGACGGTACATCCTATAACCAATTTTATTGCTTATGAAAATTTCTTTGCAGCTCACAAGTGTTTCTTAGCCTCGATCGACACGCACGCTAAACCACGAAGCTTCTCTCAAGCCGTGAAAATTGGCGAGTGGAGGGAGGCAATGAAAAAGGAGATACAAGCCTTAGAGGAGAATGGAACATGGGAATTGGTAGAATTGCCACCAAGAAAGTCCACCATTGACTCCAAATTGGTATACAAGTTGAAGTATAAACCTACGGGACAGATCGAGAGATACAAGGCACGTCTGGTAGCTAGAGGTTTCACACAAATACCAGGAGTGGATTTTCACGAATCCTTTGCACCTGTTGCCAAACTAGTCACCATGAGATGTTTGGTTATAGTTGGAGTGAAGAAAGGCTGGATAATACACCAGCTGGATGTAAACAACGCTTTCTTGCATGGCGATCTCATGGAAGACGTTTATATGAAGTTGCCGCAGGGTTTTCCAAGAAAGGGGAAACAAGAGTATGCGATCTCCGAAAATCTTTGTATGACTTAAAACAAGCTTTAAGAAGTTGGTATGAAAAATTTACAGGAGCTCTCATCGGCATTGGCTTCAGACAATCGCATGCGGATCACTCACTTTTTATCTTCAAAAGAGGAGAAGTTTTCGTCGCAACCCTCATCTACGTAGATGACGTCCTCCTAGCAGGGAATAATGCACAGAAGATCCAAGAAGTGAAAGACTTTCTAGACAAAAGATTCAGCATAAAAGATCTTGGTCCACTGAAATATTTTTTTGGAATAGAGGTGGCTCGTACGGGGGATGGAATCATCCTAAGCTAACGTAAGTATGCTATGGATATTCTACTAGATACAGGGATGGAGGGTTGCAAGCCGAGTGGTATGCCGATGGAGCAAAAGCTTAAGTTAGATCAAGGGGATGACAGCCCTGCAGCTGATGAACAACAGTTTTGACGTCTCATTGGACGTCTTCTTTATCTTGCTGTTACAAGGCCAGATATTCAATATGCAGTGAGTAGGCTAAGCCAGTTCCTATCGACGCCGAAGAAGGTCCATACGGATGCAGCCATGCGAGTCTTGAGGTATATAAAAGGAACCATTGGGCAAGGTATTTTCCTACCAGCTGATGGGGGGTTGTTATTAGAAGCATACTGTGATTCTGACTGGGGTAGTTGCGCTGAGACAAGACGGTCTCGTGGTGGATATGTCATCAAACGTGGAGGAGCTCCAATCTCGTGGCCCAACAAGCGGCAAAATGTGGTCTCTCGCTGAGTACCATGCGATGACAAGTGCGGTAAGTGAAATAGTTTGGATTCGGTGGTTATTAAAAGATTTGGATGCACTACAACCACGTCCGACTAGGTTGTATTGTGACAATCAGGCTGCTCGGCATATTGCCAGAAATCTAGTATTCCATAAGAGGACAAAGCATGTCGAAATGGATTTTTATTTTGTACGGGAGAGTTGAGTCGAAGGACATTGAGCCGTCTGAGATATCTTCTTCGGAGCAAGTTGCCGACATATTCACAAAGCCACTTGGAGCTGACCATCTTCGTTATTTAGTGTGCAAGTTGGGAGTTCGTAACCTACACCTTCCAACTTGTGGGGGAGTGTTGAGATATGAATATTTAGGATGATATGATCATATCTTCTATATATATTAGAGATATATATTAGAGATATGGTGTGAAGATATAGATATATTTTCTTTTCCTTCTAGGGTTAGGGTTTCTAGGGTTTCCCTTCCTATATATATATGTATCATTCGCTTGTATAATTTGTACACACATATATTTTTTAATGAAAAGAGTTATCTCTCGTACATAATTCTACAGAAAGAGCGAAGAATAAAGTTTTAAGAGAAAGAGGGAGGAAGGGAGTGACGAAAGCGGATTTTGTGCGTGTGTGTAATGTACGTTTTTATCAAGAAAGAGAATTAGTGTGTTCATCATATCTCAAAAATTAATATATGCCTATCAATATTATATGTTAATTAACTATATTATATATGCTATACATATATAAAAATATTAATCCAATCCCTAGTCATTACTTTTATGAGTTACAAAAGTAAATAAATTCAAATCTGGAAAAAATGTATTGGGATCAAATAGTTACATAATTAAATAAAATGAACTTTAATTCAATAAATTAATCTAATTGATTTACATCATTAAAAAGTTATACAAATTAATTATATCTTAAAATTTTAATTATATTTGATTTTCATATTTACAGTATTAGAAGCCAAAGTAAATATTCCCCATTTTAGAAAACTTAACTACTTGCCTCTGAACCTTTGCAAGGTAGAGAATAAGAGATTTTTTTTTAGATATGGAGAATAAGATATTTAGCTCATATTAACTAATATATTAGTACACAAGATTTAGTCCCGCGTGATACGCTAATTAAATTTTTAATTTTTAATTTTATAATATGAAAATATAATTTAAAAGTTACATATTTATCATTTTTAGCAATTATTTAAATTAAATTTAATTTATATTCATAAACATGGTTGTAAAATCGTTAGGCGCTTGAGTGGTGCCAAGCACCTAGGCGGTTTAGGGGGGCATATGTGTTTTCTAAGCGGTAATTCATCGGTAAGTTAATATTTATAATATATCTTTATCAATAAATAAAAATTAAGATTATACAAATTTTAATTATTTTTTATAAATATAAAAAATAGGTCGTCTGAATCAATTAGGTGCTCCGTAGCCCACATAGTCGGCTATCTAAGTTGGCGCGTAGCTAGTCAGCCACCTATATTGGCGTCTAAGCAGATTAGATGGCCTAGGTGGTGCCCTTGACGTCGTGTGTGTGCCAGCGCGCGATGAGATGAATCGATTTGGTGTTGGTGATAGATTAAAATAAGATAGACGTACGATAACACGAGACTTATTTAAGTTAAAAAAATTAACATAGACGCCAGAAGAAAAAAAATGAGGGCATCCGTGTCTTGTTTAGGTATATAGAAGACGCGGAGAACTGCTTCTTCTATATACCTATACAAGACGCGGATGCTCGCGTCTTCTACTAGCGAGCATTTTTTTTACTACACAATTACACATAAGCGTCTTCTATTAACATATAGATTACACAATTAAATATTCGCGTATTCTATTACCTTTTTTCTTGTAGTCCATCGACAACGATGCAAGCAACAAAATACTCTAGAAAAAGAAACGTTTATTTTTTATGTCATGCAGTTAGTCAATTGTGCTTAATTAATCAAATAAATAAAGATTTGTTATTTAACAATTATACTATATTGCTTTTGGAGACAAGAAATGACACCAAAAGTGACATGAGAGTTCGTTTCTTGCATACAATTTGCTCATGAGAACGTTTTGAGAAAACCTAGGTGACCATACAATAATATTTTACGTGGGAAACTCGAGTGCAGCGAATTATTGTGCTGCTTTACTGATTTCTTTATACATGCTTTGTTTTTCTGTTTCACAAACTGACTATTGAAACCTTTAACACTTGTCCAAGTATTGAAGAGTATAAATTGTGAAACTGACTTAAGACCGAAAGAGACTTAAACTTAAAGTGACTAACACACAAAACTGACTTTACTCTGTTTAAACGAACCAGTGCTTGTGCTTATTTTTACTTCCACTTGATACACTAAACCTTCTGCTGCACATATTGCACTCTTATTTCGGGACCAACAAGCATTTTCTTCAAGAAATGGCAAAGTACATTCCTCCAAAATTTAATCATTAAAAGTCAGTTTCTCACACTTTGCATAGACACCACTCAAGCATTTTCTTCGAGAAATGGCTAAGTATAGATCCTCCATACTGAGTAGCTATCCTACATACTGAAACTTAGTCTCGATAGTCAATTTTATAGTTTCTCCGCCAACATGAGATTTCTTCTAAATTGGCTACGTGTCGGTCAACCATACAAAGAAATATACCAAAACTGAGAGTTTGAACATAGTTTTAATCCGCTTCCACCGTCTTCAATTCGAGGATTGTTTTGATCTTCATACCATTTGGAATCTTTTAGGTGACATCATTTGAGATATAACGATTAATGCAACTTCCAAACATGCAAAACCGAGAGCTAGGACTCAATTTTTGTCACCATCTTCTTCATCATACTTAGAAATTCTGAGACAATAAGAAGAACCAGAAAAACTGAGACCTAGGACTCAGTTTTAATCCGTTAGTACTCCTCTTCGATTGAGATCTCATCAAACTCTAATAAACCAAGCTTGATGCAAAGCTCTTTGAATCTGGGAGTGGTTTGGTGAAGATATCCGCTAATTGATCTTCAATACAAATGTACTCGACAGCCACATCCTTCTTCTTGACATGATCTCTGATTAAATGATGCCTGATGTCGATATGCTTTGTTCCTGAGTGATGTACTAGGTTTTTTGTGATACACATAGCACTTCTATTGTCACAACAGATTGGAACGCACCTTGTCTCGACTTCATAATCAAGCGATTTTTGCTTGATCCATAGTACTTGAGCACAACAACTAGCAACGGTTACATACTCAACTTCAGTTGTTGATTTAGCTACAGAGTGTTGCTTCTTGCTAAACCAGCTAATGAGCTTATGACCCAGGAACTAAAAGGTTTCGCTTGTGCTCTTCCTATCAATATTGCATCCGCAAAATTTGAGTCTTAGTAAGCATTAAGAGTAAGCTCATAAGTTTTGGGATATCAAATATCTAAAGACTCAGTTCCTTTAAGGTACTTCACTATTCTTCTTGCAGCCTCCATGTGCGACTTCTTATGATTAGCTTGAAACCTCGCACATACTCCAACTGAGTAGGAAATATCCGGCCTACTTGCGGTTGATACAATAAGGATCCAATAAATCCTCTATAACTCGTTGGGTTGACTGCTTGTCCTTCTTCATCAAGGTTGATCTGAGCACTCATGCTCATTGGAATCCTCAATAGCTACATCTTCTTTAGGCAAATCATATTGATCAAATCCTAGGTGTATTTCTTCTGATTGATAAAGATTCCTCCTTCAGATTGGATGACTTGAAGACCGACAAAATAGGTAAGCTTGCTGTTGTGTTGTGCTAGTAGTTATGATAAATATACGCAAGTGCACGTATGTTATAGATCTAAGTCCAGATATCGTACCCAAGAGAGTGAAAGTGAGCTGTGCACATCATATTGTTTGTAAATTAAGACGTATTTGTGACTTTTCTAATATAGAATAACAAGAAACCATATAAAATAAAAACAAATAGTGCTAAGGCAAGTAACAATGTTTCTTCCCACAGAATAAGCATAAACTCTTCATATATAGATCTACACAATAATGAAATATACTTGGGTCGTCTACTATTGGTTATCTACTATCCTATATGTTGCAACATTGTTCAGACATTAACTCTGGTCCTTGCAACCACACTTTCCTTTGTTTAGACTATTTTCACAGCACTAAATCTTTGTTTTCTTGCTAGCCTTCATATGTCTATGATAGGTTTTACTTTCCAACACACTATTCAGAACAGGGGTTCTTGCAAGTCTTAGATTCTATGCATCTCTAGACAAGAAATTAAGATTGATCACGACATCCTCAACCTAGATCTCCTATCGGTCTCACTAGGTGATATCTCCACCTACCACTATCGTGTTTAGGTAGACAAACAAATCAAAATCGAGATCAAACACCAAATTTAACAAAGGAACAACTTCAGCATATATTCAAGTAGAAAAACCAGTTAACAACCCAAGCTTAGAAGGTTTAGCTCATGCTTAGGAAAGATGGATAGAAAATGATGTTCGAGTTCATATCTCTAACCATTCACTATCCAAAGATATTAAATAAAACTGGAAATAAAGTTAAAACTGTTCAAGTTCCTTCTCAGCATCAACTTCACTCATCACGAACTCCAGATTCTTTCTTGCTCGAACACCCACACCTATTCTCTTCTCTCGCCCCCAATCCGTCTATCTCTTGTCTTTCCCTCTCTTCCAAAATATCTCCTTTTTCTCCATTCGGCTTCATCCCATCTCTACACGTGGATCCTCAATCTGCCTTCCAACTCTGGCGATCCTCCTGGTTGACATCTGTCTTGCTTTTGGGACAGGATCTGAAAAGTGCAGAAATCATGTCTGTTGTGGTCCCAAGTGTTCCTCAATAGAGTTCTGGCCATGTTGTTCCCTTGCTGTGACATTATACCTGTTGTCCATGCGCTTGCTATGCTCCAGCGTGATAAGACCTCTGATACTATTTGAACAATTCCTTCGCAAAAACTCATAAATAACACAAAACACACAATAAAGCCTAAACTTAATAACTTCATAAATCTTCCTATATTTTCCTAATTATCCTATAATACAAGAGCTTTCTAGGACATATTTGACTAAGTTCGAAATGAAATAATAACTCTTTAGGAGAGTTATCATTCCCCAAACTTAAAATGTTGCTTGTCCCCTAGTAACAAAGACTCAAAAGAAAACAAAGTAAGCTTAATTTACATAGTCCTGTCTCGGAGCATTCAGTTCACACCAAAGAATCAAAGAAGAAAAATTTCATTTGTGATTCATAAGTGATCAAGCTTCAGCGACCACAATTTAATAAGTTTAATCAAAGTAATCTAAGCTAGCTTAAAAATCAAAGTTTCAAAACACTTCAGCAAGACAGCTAACAAATGCTTCAAGTTTAAACTTAACTTCCATTCAACCCTAAGACCATCTCCAGCAGTGCTGGAGAATGGCATAATATGGCAAAATGGAGATGGAAAGTGCTCCAACAGAAGCTGCAATTGCTATTTGCATTTCTATTTTGAAACAAACATGAACACTGTGGCTGCAAATTTGTTGTGGCACTGTTCACATTGCTATTTTTTTTCATTTTTTTTTGTTTGATTCTTTTTTTTAATTATTATTTTCTAATCTTTTTCATTTGTTTGAGATCATGCACAACTTATAATATAGAATTAATAAACTAAGTACAATTAATAACCTACAAATTAATAACTTTTATAAAATAGAACACAATACAAATTAAAAAATACTCAAAAAAAGATAGCACACAAAATGCAATACAATAAAACTACTCATAATAAAACAAATAATCACACTTATTAAAAATATCCTAAATTAGATCCAGATCCTGATCCTGATCCTAAATGCATCGTTTCAGCCAATATTTGTCTTGAAGCAGCTGACATTTTCTGAGCTTCAAGTTTTTATTTCTATATCAGCCTATCTTGCTCCCTGTTCTCATTCGAACTTTGAAAAAATGTGAGCATTTGTTCATTTGATTCTTTTACTGCCTTTACCAGATTTGATAATTCTTCAACTGATTTTTTTTTCATTTTAGATATTTTCACACCTAATGGGCGTTGAGATCCAGATCCGCTTCCACTAGAGTTATTTAAATCTATAGAAAATGAACCCATTGCATCAGGTGAAGTAGGAGATTCAAAAAACAGAGTTTCCGTTTGATCCATTTGAGATGAATATGGTATGACTCGTGTTCTCTATGGTTTATTGGAAAATTTTTCATAATCTTTCATGATATCCCAAACATGCTCAAACTTGAATCCTATTTTAAATTTTGGATCCATTGTCATCAATTGTTTTGCACGATTTATCTGCATGATAAATATGATTTATTTAAAAATAATAAACTAAAAAAATAATAATTAAACTAATAATAACTTACAATGTCTTGTTCGGATGCACCACTCGGTTTGGTATACTGCAATATGCAAGGGCTATAATTACTTTACCAATATAGAATACAAAATAGAATAAGGACCCCATCCTGAATATAATTCATGGCAATCAACATTTATTAACATTCCGTTAACTGGCGCCTTCCGCCACCCAAAAAGCCCAAACTCAGATACACAGGGCATAAAAAATTTAATTACATAATGTAATCAACATTTATTACCACAAATACTAAAGTAACAAAAAATTATAAGTTATTCAACTTTAATAATTAAATGATATATTATCTTCACAAAAACTAGTGAAGATATATTATTGTTATATGTAAAGTAGTGGTAACGGAAACCGTTACACGGTGGTGTAAAACACCAATTTACCTAAGACGTGTGATATTAGAGTATTAATAAAGTATATAACACGGGAGAATTCCGTGAACTACGAAGGATAACCTTATTTCTTATATGTATTGTAATGGAAACCGTTACAGCGTGGTGTGAAACACCAATAAACATTATTATTAATTTAATAATACGATACATATTTTTAATGACTTTATTACTTATTTTGAAAGAATTGTAAATCTCATAGCATTAAATAACATTATTATATCTACTCAAGATTATTAAGAATTATAATTAATTGTTATCTCGATAAGTGATAACTAAAGTTGGGGGTACGGAGGCTCGGGTGGTGAGTAGTTGAGCGATAATAAGAAAGTTTTTAATGTTACAAAATTATAATTTAAGACCACTTACTTATACTTGTTTATAAAGATTAGGCATTTTACATTATGAGAGTCTAAATTAATTGAGAACTTTGTACCGGGTTTGAAAATATTCAATGAAAAAAATGGATAAGGGGTGGATGCGGAAAAACAGATTAACAAAGGAGTACGAGGATGGAATCAATTCTTTTATTAATTTTGCTATTGAGAATGGTAACGATCCGAATGAGATGTGTTGTCCATGTCCTAAGTGTGGAAATCTATGGAAAAATAATGTGGACACTATGATGACGCTTCTGATCTATAATGGAGCTGATTTGACATATACTCGGTGGATCCACCATGGAGAGATTATTAGATCTCGCAAGAATGATGAGTACGAAAGGATGAATGTCGATCATGAGTTTTATTCAAATGAACCGGTTAATATGGTGCACGATGCAAATATTGAGAATCCAAGTCAATTGCATAAAATTCTGGAGGAAGCAGAAATGCCTCTGTACCCTGAGTGTACTAAATTCACGAAGTTATCAGCAACCGTTAAGCTATATAATTTGAAAGCAAAATACGGCTGGAGTGATACTTCATTTACAGAGTTGCTGGTGTTGATATGAGAAATACAGCCAAACGATAATGTAATGCCTTCATCATTGTACGAGGCAAAAAAGAGCCTATCCATATTAGGGATGAAGTATGAAAAGATTCACACTTGCCCTCAAGATTGCGTTCTGTATCGAAATGAACATGCTAATTTGGTGAGTTGCCCTACTTGTGGAACATCAAGGTGGAAGGTAATTAAGAAAGAGAAAATTTCTGCTGGTGCTCTTGTAAAGGAGAGCAAGATATGTGATGGAGTCCCGGCTAAGGTTTTATGGTACTTTCCTCCAATACCTAAGCTTTAGAGAATGTTTCAAATTAAAGAGATGTCCAACAACTTAACGTGGCATGCTCACAAGAGAGTAAGTAATGGCTATCTACGTCATCCGGCAGATGCACCAGCGTGGAAACATGTGGATGAAAGGTGGCCAGAGTTTGGAAATGAACCTAGAAATCTTCGATTGGCACTTTCAGCAGATGGTATCAATCCTCATAGTGTTCAGTTATCCAAATATAGTTGTTGGCCAATAATTCTTATAACATACAACCTTCCCCCATGGCTATGCATGAAAAGAAAGCATATGATGCTCACTTTGTTGGTGTCGGGTCCTCGTCAACCTGGAAATGACATAGATGTATATCTGGCACCTTTGATCGATGACCTAAAACAATTGTGGGAAATTGGGGTGGAGACATATGATGCGTATCGTGAAGAGAAATTCATGCTCCGAGCTGTCCTACTTTGGACCATCAATGATTTTCCTGCATATGGCAATTTATCGGGTAACAAAGTTAAAGGTTATCATGCATGCCCCATTTGTGCTGACAAACCTGTGCACAATGTTTAAAACACAGCAGAAAAATGTCATACATGGGGCATCGAAGATTCTTACCTAATGTGCATCCTTATCGAAGACAGAGGAAATCATTTGACGGGAAAAATGAATTAAGGCCTGCACCCGCTATATTGAGTGGCATTGAAGTGTTTGAAAGGGTGGAAAGATTGAAATGTGCGTGGGGCCAAAATAGCAAAACGGGTAAATCTAAAGAATTTGACGAAAATAGCCCATGGAAAAAAAATCAATATTCTTTGAATTGGAGTATTGGAAACATTTGCACATTCGTCATTGTCTTGATGTGATTCACATTGAAAAGACTGTATGTGAAATCTTGTTTGGTACGTTGCTTAACATACCGGGAAAAACCAAAGATGGTGTGAAGGCAAGACTTGATCTTGTAGACACGGGCTTGAGGAATGAGTTGGCACCGATGATAGAAGATAAAAGATCTTATTTACCACCGGCATGTTATTCTCTTTCCAAAGAAGAGAAATGAAAAGTATATTCATTTTTCAGTGGAGTGAAGGTGCCAATAGGTTATTCATCAAATGTGTCGCGCCTACTATCTGCAGATTATTCAAAACTTGTAGGTCTGAAATCGCATGATTGTCACACGTTGATTCAACAACTGCTTCTGGTGGCTATACGGGGTGTCTTGCCCAAACAAGTGCGATATGATATTACAAGATTTTGCTTCTTTTTCAATAACCTATGTAACAAAGTGATTGATGTCTCCAAGTTAGATGATCTTCATCGAGACATTACAGTTACATTGTGCTTGCTTGAAAAGCATTTTCCGCCATCATTCTTTAACATAATGGTCCACCTAACTGTTCATCTTGTACATGAGGTCAAATATTGTGGACCAGTGTGGTATAGGTGGATGTATCCATTTGAACGGTTGATGCGAGTTTTGAAAGGTTATGTGAGAAATCGCAATTGCCCAGAGGGATGCATGGCTGAAAGCTACATTGCAGAAGAAGCTTTGGAGTTCTGTTCAGAGTACTTATCTGATATACACACCATATGACTGAAATCCACAAATCGCTGCCATGTGAAATTATCTAGGCCTTTATCTAGTGCGAAAGTTTCAAAGATTGATGAGAAAGAGTGGGAGCAAGCTAGAACTTCAATAGACTACGCGATTTTCGCATTGTCTATTAGCTTTATTGTAGTAGTGTGTGCTACCATTTTTCAAGTAGATGACATCTCACATGTTCTTTTTCAAGTAAAACTAAAGTACCGGTTAAACTCAAGCATGCAACATATCAGGTTTTTTTTTTCAAAAACAAGATAATCACAAACTTTGTATTCCAAGCTAGCCTATCATCGTAATATTAAACATGAAAATTTTGGGGGTTGACTCTCAATCAACCCAATCACCACTCATGAAATTTAAAGAAAGAGAGAATACCCACTGATAACTGTAGAATACAGCATCAAATAATATTTTTACACCCTAAGGTGGTCGATCGCACAAGGACTGTGCAACGAAAAATCCAAAGTACTAATCATAGTTTTTAGAACACAAATGTTTGAGGGTTTTGGAAAAGGGGTTATGTTTGTGAATTTAAAGAGAACAATGCAGAAAATAAAGGTTTTAAAAGCAATTAAAGAAGAGCACAAATCTTAGGAGAGATTATCTAATCATCAACATGCAAATATCAATCAACTCAGCAATGGGGAAAACATAGATTTTTGTGTATTAAATTCCTTGGTTGGGCAATTAAATCCTAGATTATTAATTAGTGACTATCTCCTCTCGATCTCAAGAACACAAAATTAATCAATCTTCTAATTATCTAATTATTCCAATGTATGTTTCTTCTTGGTTGGACAGAAAACAAACATATTTAATTCTCTCTTCCTGTCAATAATTTTCATCTCTCGATCCATCAATTATTAACTATAAACCTAGATCTCAATTCACCTCTCGGTTCTTCTTTTAATCTAGATTATAAAATTAAATCAGAGAATTAATCCATGCTTAGAGAGTTGATATCAATTAACATGCATCAGAAAAGAAATCATAACCCTAGAACCTGTTAGGTAACTAGCCAAAAAACATGACTAGAATTAAAGCAAACATACTATTAATGAACTTACAAATAAAGAGGAACCTTGAATGTCTTGTAAAAACTCCAAAGCTCAATTATTGTAAGTGTAATAATGCTGAAAAGATAGATATCAAAGCCCCAATTTCGTGCCCAAGAGTTCATATTTATAGAGGGGGAAATTAAATCTTCAAAAGGTAATGGCTTAGGAAGGAAAAATCTCCAAACTGGGCAAAACTATGCCTTTCCGGCGCGCTTGTCGATCGACGGGCTGCATTTCGTTCGACACAGCTGCATAATCCTCTATTTTGGTCGATGGGGTGCCTGTCTGTTGAGACAGAAACCTTTGTGTCGGCCGAGATTCCTTCCGTCGACTCCTTCTGCGCAGTCTCATGGTTTTAGCCATAACTTGTGCTCCCAAACTCCGATTGATCCGATTCCAGTTGCGTTGGAAACATAACTCAAAGATCTTTCTATTGACATGCCCCATTAGGTCAGATTACATGTGTGGAAGAATTTGTGACTGTTCCTTTGAACATCATCTGCTTTTGGTACGGGTTTCCAATGAATTCGGCCTAAAACCTGCAAAATCTTACCATGACAAGCATAACACCCTCTAAAATAGTATCATGCAAAGAAATAGGTAAAAACATAATATAAAACACTTGAAACAATGGAGAAAAATATAGATAAGTGAGTAATAATATGAGCTTATCACCCACATACCCATATCATCAAGCTTCAGACAAGATAATAGACCTACACACCCAAACATTTCACCCAAAAACAAAAAAAAAATCCAAACACAACCAAACATCCTAAAATTACCGGTTCACATAATCACCCAAAACACCGAATAACAAGCAAACAAATTAAAATAGAGTTTTTGAAGATAAAGTTCAGAAATAACCACATCCCTCAAGTGGTCTTCTTCTTCTTTGCAGTAGCATACATCCCTTTCTCAGCTTTCACACGCCTCACTTCTTGTAGCAATTCTTCAATTTGAAACTGCATTCCCATCATCGTGGTTTGGAGATCTTCAAATTCCTTCAGAAGCTGGGTATTCTGCTCAGAAATTTCTAGCAGCTCAGCTTGCAAACCCTGCACAGAATGATTGTTAGCAGATGAGGATTCCACTCCTTCTTTCTTCTGGGAATTCTCATGTCTCTGGCACAAATATTCGACAATAAAGAAGGTCCTCATGGTCTTGCGTGGTTCCTCATTGTGCAATGGAACTCCTGACTTCTTGGAAAGCTCAGATATCAAAGAGGGGCAGAAAAGGGGTCCTCATTCCTTGGAAGCAGAATAGCCAACAACATCGACCAGAAAAGGTGCATAGTCAGTTGGATCACCCTTAAAATGGCAGCAATCATGAGGATACGGTCCTGACTAATGTTGGTATTGTGAGTAGTCGGACTGATCCTGTTCTTCAGAAATTATAGCCAAAGATTTGCCTCAGAGTGCAGGAACTTGGAGAGCACGTATTTGTTATCTTTTGCTTCATCATTCCACCTTGCTCCCGGTAATCCCACCACTTTCAGGGCTTCATCCAATTGTTCCTTCGTGGGTGCAAATGATAGCTACAAAAATTCATCCAGGTCCGGTGCATGAGTCCAAAAGACTTCATGAATTGCTTCCTCATTTCACCTCACTTCCTTCCCTCTAACAATAGCAATTATCTCAGACTTCTCAGTGGAGGGTTGTTCTTAATTAGCATAGAACTCCTTGACAAACGCAATAATTGGAAAAGGTGGTGGAAGCACAAAACTTTCCCAACCCTGTTGTTCAATTTGCCTCACCAAATCTACAAGGAGCACCTTTAAATTCTTGAAACCCATCTCAATTAGAAGCTGCCGATCCATCACCAACTTTATCCTATCCTTGTTCATCTTGGATGAAAATTTAGGGAGGTTGTCAATTTCATCATGTGTCAGGGCTCTCTTCTCCTACCTTTTTCTTGCCCTCCTTGTTTGTTTGTTTTTATTTGGTTTTCCTCCTCTCTGGGGCTTACTTGATGTCTCGCCTTCTTTCACAGCAATTGATATGTGCGTAAAATGACCTATTTTTTGATGTGTGAACTTGCATGTTTGTGTCCATTTTACTCCCATATCATATGTTTTTGTTGTTATTTGGTTGTGTTTTCGTGTTTTTGTGTTTGGACTAGTGTAGGTTGAGTTTAGAGCATAAAACAACATTTTCGGCTAAGTTTTGGAGGAAAAAGTTGTGAGGATCTAGAACGGCTCGGCCGGGCCAAAATGGCTCAACCCATGCTGAGCCAGATAGAGGTTCGGCTTGGCTGAGCCAGATTTAGCTCGACCGATCCTGGCAAAACAGAGAGCGGGCTCGACCGATCCTGATTTTGCTCGACCGATCTTGGTCGGGCTGATTTGGTGGTTTCAATTTCAAGCAATCTCGGGCGATCCTCTCTAATCCCGGGCAATCCGAGGCTCTGCCAACTCGTTATAAAAGGGGGAAATTCAGTTATTTTGAGAACTTTTGTCAAATCTAAAGGGAAATTACCTAAATTCTCTCTACAATTCCCATTTCCAATTGAAGATCGAAGGGGGTAGATCAAGACCAATCAAATCCAATTGGGGAAGATTTCACTTTCTACTTATCAATTGTAATGGATTTATTTGATTTCAACTTTGTATTGTTACAATTGAGAGGTATGTTGTTCTAATTCAATCTGGATGTTGATTTGAACAAGGATGTATGAAGATTAGGTTTTATAATTGTTTGTTTACTTCCCTTTGAGATCTTGAATTGCACTATATCTTGTTCCTTACCACTTAGGTGTAGGTAATAGCCTGCTTAGGAGGTAGTTGACGTGAACGCTGCAGCCAACATGCCAGCGGAATCGTCGTGAATAGTGTAGATTCATACGATTTTAGCTCCAATCCTTGTGCGGTGCTAGATCGTAGGGCAATAATTGACATTCTATTTGGAGTGGTCTAGGGCTTACTAACGTAGCTGTTTGCGTGTCTTAGCATCATCAACCGTTAGCTCGCCGTGATAAGGGGTTAAAATGTTTTTACATCAATGATTAACCTAATTGGATTAAATCTACGTTTATTTCAACATCCTATCTACCTCATTTGAGTATTTGCTTGTCTTGGTTTACCAAAGTGTGGAGAGAATTGATTTGATTGATTGAGATTGAATGTCGATTTTTGGTTTAATTCATTGCCTTGTTATATGTTGTTAGCAAAGGTTTAAAGTGATTGCCTAGTTTGATAGAAATCACTCAACAATTTTATTTTGCCTAGCTGACTTTGCTATAGTATCTCGGTAATCTAGCAGGCGAAGGGAAGAAGGACCTGGATTGATAATTAAACCTTGAGTGTGCAGTGAGGATTTGTATAAGTTTTTATTGCGCATCAAGTTTTTTGGCACCGTTGCCGGGGAAATTATTGAAAGTTTGTAGAAGTGTATGTTAGGTGTTTGAGGAAATGCTTGTGTGAATATTGTTACTAACATTTGTTTGCTAATTGTTCTAGTTGGTTTTGTTGAATTGTTTTGTTTTGTAATGGGCTTTGTTGATTTTTCCTAGGTAGTTTATGATCACTCGATCAAAGGCAAGGGAGCTTGAGGCAAGGAAAATTCAAGAAAGGGGCGGAAATATTCAAATCGATTTTGATATGGCTAACCATGGAGAGGACACGGTTAGGATTGAAGAGTTAGAGAGACAACTCGAGTTGATGAAAGCTAAGTTAAATGAGAGGAATGGTCCTCGGAGACCACTTCAAAACCTTTTTCGACCTCAAGGGGAGCCGATAACGGGAGGTTTTCGGTTAGGAGTGAATGCCACGCAATTTGAGATAAAGCCACAGTTGGTCCAAATGATTCAAAACAACCAATTTAGGGGACACGTAACCAGGGATCCAAATGTTCATATATCTTGATTCTTAGAGATTACGGATACTATAAAAATCAACCAAGTTCCCCAAAATCAAATACGGTTGCGGTTATTCTCATTTTCCTTGATGGATGGAGCTAGGAATTAGTTCGAAGGTTTAGACAAATCGAACATTGCCACTTGGGAAGAATTGAGAGAAAAGTTTCTATTCAAGTTTTTCCACCAAGTTTGAATTTGAAGAGAAGGGCCGATATCACATCGTTTGGGCAAAGGTACGGTGAACCTCTTTTTGAAGCTTGGGATCGGTTCTGGGAGCTTCTACAAAAATGTCCAAGACATGGTCTTTCTCGGAGTCAACAAATTTGCCAATTCTATGGGGGACTAAACTATGATACGAAAGTCATGATGGATGCTTCATCGGGTGGTGCATTCAGTTTCCATTGGCCCAAGGAACGGAAATATTATCAGTCGGTAAAGTCGGTCAACGAGGCTAAAGAAAGTGATGAGTTTAAAAAGCAAATAGCAGCCATGCAAAGGAAGCTTGACACATTGTCTACATCGGGGAATCAAAATGAGGAAATGATGGTGGTTCGTCATGAAGAGTCCTTCCCGGAAAGTGTAAATTTTGTTAATCAAAGGATGGGATACAATGAACGTCCTCAATACAATCCACCCGGTAATATGTACTACCATCCGTCTAACCGGTTTCACCCAAATTTCTCTTTTGCAAACCCGAACAATGCTCTTAATCCTGCATTACAACTTGAAGGGGGAGGTAGTAGCCAAGGGGGATATGCTGGGGGAAATAGTAGATATGCCACCCAAGAGCCGATGAGGAATCCAAATAAGGAAATAGATAAGAGATTTGAGAAGTACGATGGCATGTTCGCAGAAATTCAACTTCAAATTTCTTCCATTGCTAAACAATTGAGCGGGAAGCATCAAACTGGGAAATTCCCAAGTGATACCAAAGTGGTACAAAAGAAAGGTTGTAATATGGTTGAAGGTGAAAGTAGGATGGAGGAAAAATTGGAAGTGATGACTCCTAAGATTGAAATGGTGGAAGTTGAAGAAGAGTCGAGTTTTATTGTTGAAGAAGAGAAGGAGGTTAAAGTAGAGAAGGTGGAAGCAAAGAATGATGAGCAAACCGAGAATGTGCATTTCTTCGATTATGTGCGAAAATGAGATATTGAGATGCCGCTACCAGAAGAGATTGAACGAGTGCCTATGTTGGATGAACTTGTTGGAGTGGAAATATTCCCGGATGATGAGCCACGTGATGTGAGGAATTATGAACAAGAAAAGAAGAGCATAGCTAGCAAAAAGGAGGATCCGGGGGGCCTTGTGATTGGATGTGCAATTAGAGATGTTAATGTCGAGAAAGACTTGTGTGATTCCGGAGCTAGTGTGAATGTGATGCCGTGGGACTTGTACAAGCAGTTGGATATTGGAGAACTCAAAACCTACAAGTCAAGTCTTACAAGTGGCGAATCATACTTTAATTTGCCCACGGGGGATAGTTGAAGATGTTTATGTGGAAGTTTTGACATTTACATTTCTGTGAGACTTCCTTGTTGTGGATATGAAGAACAAGGATAACATTCAATTGATCTTCGGAAGGCCATTCTTACACACGACCGATGAATTATTCGATATGAAACATGGTGAGCTTACATTTTGATGTTGTGGCAAGGAAATTGTGTTCTCTTTACCTCCGAAGAATGTGAATGAGAGTGAAGTTGAGAAAGCTGGGAAAAAGAAACGGATTAAGGATGTGCTTGATCCGGGCTTAAATACCATGGGCAAGGAAAGTGAAGACAATGAGGATCTGGGGGATGGAGATGAGCTGGATCAAAGTAGATTGAAGAAGGCTCGCGTGGATATGGATCCACCTAGAAGTGCAAGAAGGAAGCTCTTCTTTCCGGAGGAGCATGTGACTAATGACCGAGGTATGAGTTCGGGATCAGCAACCTTTAATCATGATTGACTGTGAGGTATGGTCGTCGAGCTATCGACGTTAAAAAAACGCTTGTTAGGAGGCAACCCAACGGATTTACATCTTGTTTCTTTTTATGTTTTGAATAAATGTTTGACAATTGCTTGTGTTATTTTAATGTTGTGTGGTTTTGTTGAAGGATTCTTGATAGTTTGTGGTTCTACAAGTTTTATTGGCAATGTAAATGAAGACAGGAAATGTGGAGGCGAAGTGATCGGGATTATGTAGGAAAATGGTGAAAAATTAGGAACGGAGGTGTCACTCAGCCGAGCGAGGCAGGCTCAGCCGAGCTAAATCATGCCAGCCCAAATCGCGTGAACAGAAGCCTCGCTCGGTCGAACCATCTGTTGCTCGATCGAGCGGTGCACAAATTTAAATATATTGGGCGATCCCCATTTCGCCCCATTTTCATCTCGGTCGAAATTCCTCTTCCCAATTTTTTTTTGACTCATAATGATTTTGGTTTGTGTGATTCTACTCTTTTGAATTGGCATGGCTAATAGGCATGAACGTGAGTTTCCTTCTTCTTCCATTTGCAAGCCTGAGGGTTTTGATGATGATGAATATGCAAGGTACATTGTGTTAACACAAAAGCAAGTGATTGGAACGACATATTTATGTCGGAAATTTGGAAGCACTGGATTTGAAGAAGGATGTGTGGAATTTGTTCACTCGCATGTGATCACTGTTATTTCTAACAGATTAATTATAATAACAGCGGCAAATAAATTTGTAAACCCTAAAGTTATCGATCCAGGGGAATTGTGTGGGGAAATTATCCTATGTACTAGCTATGATCCTAAGATTCATTGTTTGAGGAATTCAAAATCAGGATTTTGACTTTATAAAAGTAAAGAGAACAATGCATAAAATTAAAGTAGTTTTGAAAGCAAATTTAAAGGAACACAAATTCTAGGGAAAAATTCTTATTATGGATAACATTTAGGAATCAATTAATTTAACAGGTGGAATACTGCAACAATTCTATATTTCCTTGTTTGGCAAATATAACCTAGATTACTAATTAGTGACTATCTCCGCTCGGTCTCAAAGTACACCAAATTAGTCAATCCGATAAGCAAATCAGTTCTATTCCTACAGTCTAGTACATCTGTTTGGATAGTGTAGATTGTATCATGCATTCCTATTCCCACTATTAATATTCACCTCTCGGTCCTTCTATCAATAGCTAGACATCTAAATTAATCGTCACCTCTTGGTCCTTGAATTAAATTAGAATTATAAAATAAACACAGGAATCATGAACCTAATTAATCAAATTTAGTAGGCTATTTATAGGGGTGGATATGTATCCTATCAAATCTAGGGCTAAAGATATGAATAAATCCGATTTTCATCAGATTTTCGCTCCAGCAGACAGACTCGCGTCGATCGTGGCTGATTGGCATCGATCGATGTGGCCATTTCTTCCACGTCGATCGATGCTGATTGGCGTCGATCGACGTGTTCTCTCGCCCCTTCTGCGCGGTCTCACGGTTTTGGCCATAACTTCCTCTCCCGAACTCCGATTGACCCAATTCCAATTGCCTTGGAGAGCTAACTCAAAGCATCATCCATTTCCATGTGCCAATAGTCCGAATTCCTCTTGTGGAAGAAATATTCACTGCTACTCTTACACGTCACTGCTTTCGGAACAGTTTTCAAGTGAATTTAGGCCTAAAACCTGCAAAAACACCAAGATGCACATAATACCACCTAATATAGACTCATGCATAGAATATATATATAAAATCAATAAAACCACATAAAATAGTAGAAAATAATATAGATAAGCGAGTAAAATAATGAGCTTATCAAACCCCCCAAACTTGAACGTTTGATTGTCCTCAATCAATAGGCAAGAAAGAAATCAAAAGATCATGCGATTAAAGTGCAATGCCTCACAAGATCCATCACAGTCAAGATTAAAAAATCCACTACACACAAGCAGTTTGAAAGAGACAGAAAATTCATCAACCGTGGAAGAACTTACGGGAAGTGTATCGCTCAACTCTCAAGTGTTTAAGGTATAGATGAAAGCACTCAACAACATGTATGAAGAAATTTCTACCATAGGCTTGCAAATTTTCTAATATCTCCACTGCTAGAATGTGCACACAAGTCTAGAATCAAAAAGGACTTTCATAAGGTTGTAATGTAGGCTTTTTGTGAAGGGTATGGAAAATTTGGCCTAGTGACTCAATTAAGTTAAGTTGATCATTCTCAACCAATACAACCACCATCTATTCATCATTCAACCTTCTCCTGAAATATATCAACAAATACACAACCCCTTTTTTTTCTAGCTCATTTTGAATCTCTTATGCTCTTTACATAATTTTGTATCCTTTTCTTTTCAGAGAGCTTATGAGAATTCTAATTATTTATTTGAGCTTCTTTTTTTTTCACACATCTTTTCACCACTAATTTATATTTTCTTATCTCCATCTTACAATCATTCCACCCCATATACCACAACTCAAGACATGAGCGAAACAACTACTTCTTCTAAATCTCATAGACAAGGAAAGAAAAGTTTTGAATAGGCTCAAAAGTGGCTAACTAGGGAAAATTCAATGTGAAGGGACAGTGTTTAGGGAATTGGGCTAACAAAGATGGCCTAAGATCATCTTCTAAACTTGTGCACACTATGAAGTCTCAACACAGAAAATAGGCAAGTTCTAGAGAAATAAAAACACACATGTGAATCTCACATCAAACAAAATAAAGGCTCAAATTTCTCACACAAGGGTTCAAAAGTTTTCTTCCACAGTTAATTTGAAATCAGCTCAATCATCATGCAAGCATAAGTGTCAAATCAATCCTATCATGTGGTATTCTACATTCATAGGCATTTAACCACAATCATAATCAATTCAAACTCAACCCTCAACCGATTCTACTCTCACAATCTCATTCGGGTTATTTCAAAACAAAAATTTTCCCGCAAAATAGAATAAAAACTTAAAAGAAAAATTTAAGCAGAAAGCAAAATAACTAAAGGATAGAACGTTCCATCTCTTGTCCACATCCCCCCAAACTTATTTCCAACTCGAAGAGTGGAATAAGTTTGAAAATCAGACAAAAGAGGGAACGATACCTGGTAGTTGATCTCAGACATCAACTTTTTATCCCCCGGAGTCTTTGGATATCGCTTGGCGTGAGTTGTTGCAGCTGGCACTTCGCGTCGATTGACATGAAGCCTTCTTGCCGATCCTGCTGAGGATCGAAGTGTATCACACTAGGCTGCTCGACGTCGATCGACGCCAGGTTGTGTCGATCGATGCAGAGTTGTACTCCATTTTTTTTATTAAACTCCCAACAAGTGCTTGATTTAATGTCGCAGCTCGAAGATACCTCAAATCACCGCCAAGGAGGTTGGGTCCAGACTCGCCGACCTTTGGCATCCACCATGTAAACCTTCCTATCCTTGATAATGGTGGTGAGCTCAGAGAAAGGAGGCGCAGTTGACACTTTCACCCTTTCGTTTCCTCGCTCCCACTCAACGGCAGCTGCTTCTTTCTCTTCAGATTCATCCCCTTCATCAGTAGTGGAGATTCTATTGCACTCCGCTTTCTTCTTCCTCTTGTCGATCACAAAGGTGATCTTTTCATCGTTCGCCCGGAGTGTAATCTCGCCGCCTTGACTGTCAATGAGAGCGGCGCTAGTGTCGAGAAACTCACACCCCAAGATCATGGGCATGTTCTCGTCCTCCTTCATCTCGTGCACCACAACATCTGCAGGAAAAATGAGATAGCTCACGCGAGTGAGCACATCCTCAAGTATACCTTGCGGGTGGGACACAGACCGGTCCGCCATCTGCAGAGTGATCGTCGTGGGCCTCATATCTCCGATGTAGAGATGTTTGTAGATGGAGTACGACATCAGGTTGATAGTGGCCCCAGTATCGCAAAGTACTCTCTCGAACGTGTGTCCCCCAATCTCAACCGAAATAGAGAAGCATCCAGGATCGCTTCTCTTGATGGGCACCTGCTTTTGAAGTAGCAGGCTGCACTGCTCGTGGATCTTCACCGTCTCATTCTCCACGAACTGCTTTTTTCCACTCATCAGTTTCCGGAGGTACTTCATGTACCCCGGGATCTCCTTTAGTGCTTCGATCAGCGGGATGTTGATGCTGACCTTCTTTAGATTCTCCACAAATCTAGAGAACTTCTCATCATCTTTCTGCTTCGCGAACCGCTGTGGGAATGGTATAGGAGGGAGTTGATCTTCAAACTGCTTCAACATTGTGCCTGGAACAGACTTTGGCATCGATCGTCTAGGGTGGCGTCGATTGACGAGGTTTTGTCCTCTGCGTCAAACGACGAGGATGGTGCATCGATCGACGTGGATCCCTGTCCTGCGCAATTTTGCTCCTTTTCGCCTCCAGAATCATTCACAACCATCTCGGGACCCTTGTAGCTCGTCCTAGACCTCAGAGTGACGGCCTTGCAGTCTTTTCATCTCCAGACTCATTCGCAACCATCTCGGGATTCTTGTAGCTCGTCCCGGACCTTAAAGTGATGGCCTTGCAGTCTTTTTGAACCCTTGGGTTCACCTCCGTTGTGCTCGGAAGCTTTCCAGGCTTGTGTTGGTTGCCGAGTGTGGTGGCAATCTGGCTCAATTGCGTGTCCATCATCTGAAGGTGTTTTGTCATCAGCTGCATGTGATCGGCCATCCCCTTCACTTCGGTTTCTACTTTCCCAAACCGATTGTCTGAGCTCTTGATAAATTTCTCGAGCGTCTCTTCCAGCACAAACTTCTTTCTTTCCACTATCTCTCCTCCAGTACCTACATCAAAACCAGGCGGAGGGTATTCTCCAGCAGAAGGGTTAGAATAAGAAAAACCAGGGTGAGATCGCCCATGGTTGTAATGATACCCTTGATTGCCTCGGTAGTTATTGTGATAACCACCGCCAATGTAGTTCACCTCCATCCCCGCAGTTCCAGACGAACTGCTTGCACCTCGGTCGATGTAGTCGGCCTCCACCGGGACAATGGCCATGCTCGGCTCTGCAACAGCTGCAGCTTGTGAGGTGCGAGCTTTTTCACCTCGGCAACCACATCGATTTCTGGCTTGGCTTCCACAACTTTGACTGGTAGCTGCCTATTAGTTGGCCATTGGTGGCTATTCATCGCCATGTCTGCCAGCAACCTCATGCTCTCTGCACCACTCTTCTTCATCAGTATACCACCAGCATATGCATCAACCAACTCCTTAATGTGAAGATTCAAACCCTCATAGAAATGGCACACTTGCATCTCCAGATGGATGCCATGTCCAGGACAGAGTCGTAGAAGCTCTTTGTATCTCTTCCAGGCCTCGTAGAGTGACTCATCATACATCTACTTGATAGTAGTAATGGCAGCTTTCCTCTTCAGCAACAGGCTCGGTGGGAAGTAGTTGGCAAGGAACTCTGCTCGAAGCTCCTCCCATGTCCCGATCTGACTCTTATCCAATCCAGCAAACCAAGACCGTGCCTCGTCTCTGAGTGAGAACGAGAATAGTCTCATCCTGATCACATCTTGGGTTACTCCGTTCTGCTTCACAGTGTTACACACCTCAATGAATTGGTTGAGGTGGGTATATGGATCTTCTACAGCTCTCCCCCCAAACTGGTTTTGCTTTACCATCTGAATACGGCCTGTGCACAGCTCGAAGTTGATGGCATCAATGCCAACTCTGAATCCGGCCTCTACTTGTTGTGGAAGAAATTGATCCAAGATGGACCTTTGCGGGATCACAACTTGCCTATCGTTCAACTCTGCCAGTCTTGCAG
The DNA here is from genome assembly GCA_026898455.1 of Plectranthus barbatus. Taxonomy (NCBI): domain Eukaryota; kingdom Viridiplantae; phylum Streptophyta; class Magnoliopsida; order Lamiales; family Lamiaceae; genus Plectranthus; species Plectranthus barbatus. The sequence continues at coordinate 121,328 of JAPKLW010001171.1, read as the reverse complement.
CTTGCTCTGCCTGAGTAGCCTGGGCTGCTTGTAGTTGTGCTCGGAGCTGCTGCAGTTCATTCACAAATTGCCTCTGCTCCTCGACAGTCATATTTTGCAGAGGTGCTTCAGGATTCTCAGCCATCTCTCGTTGTTTTTCTTTTCCTTTCTTTTTGATTCTTCTGCAGGTTACTTCAATTTCAGGGACAAAGGCCTCGAGTGTTTTTCCTTTGGCTCGTGTGTTCATGCACCTGCACAGAAAATAGTTAATTATTAGTTCAGCGTCGATCGATGTGGATTTACATTGATCGACACAAAAGAGTGGTTGGCGTCGATCGACGCAACAAAAATGATCGACGTTAATCGACGCTAGGTGGCGTCGATCAATGCTAGGTGGCATCGATCGACACGAGACACAGACATGAAAACTCACACACGCACACGTACAGAAAAATAAAAATCAATCTAGCAAATCCTAGAACGAACTAGTAACAAGATAAAATCTAACAATTCCCCGGCAACGACGCCAATTTGATCACTGTTATTTCTAAAAGATTAATTATAATAACAGCGACAAATAAATTTGTAAACCCTAAAGTTATCGATCCAGGGGAATCGTGTGGGGAAATTATCTGATGTACTAGCTATCATCCTAAGATTCATTGTTTGAGGAATTCAAAATCATGATTTTGACTTTATAAAAGTAAGGAGAACAATGCAGAAAATTAAAGTAGTTTTGAAAGCAAATTTAAAGGAACACAGATTCTAGGGAAAAATTCTTATTATGGATAACATGTAGGAATCAATTAATTTAACAGGTGGAATACTGCAACAATGCTATATTTCCTTGTTTGGCAAATATAACCTAGATTACTAATTAGTGACTATCTCCGATCGGTCTCAAAGTACACCAAATTAGTCAATCCGATAAGCAAATCAGTTATATTCCTACAGTCTAGTACATATATTTGGATAGTGTAGATTGTATCATGCATTCCTATTCCCACTATAAATATTCACCTCTCGGTCCTTCTATCAATAGCTAGACATCTAAATTAATCGTCACCTCTCAGTCCTTGAATAAAATTAGAATTATTAAATAAACACAGGAATCATGAACCTAATTAATTAATCCTAACATGCATCCATAATAATATCAACCCCTAGAACCCGCTAGGGTTTCTAGCCACTCATCGTAGATAGAAATCCAAAAAAAAACATATTAAATTGCATAAACATAAAGAACTTACAAGAAAAATAAAAGGGTTTCGTATTCCCCAAGTCTCCAAACTCTAAAAACTGAATAATATGATGATTGGTACTGAAAAATTGAATTTAGTAGGCTATTTATAGGGGTGGATATGTATCCTATCAAATCTAGGGCTAAAGATATGAATAAATCCGATTTTCATCAGATTTCCGCTCCAGCAGACAGACTCGCATCGATCGTGGCTGATTGGCATCGATCAACGTGGCCATCTCTTCGGCGTCTATCAATGCTGATTGGCGTCGATCGACGTGGTCTCTCGCCCCTTCTGCGCGGTCTCACAGTTTTGGCCATAACTTCCTCTCCCAAACTCCGATTGACCCGATTCCAGTTGCGTTGGAGAGCTAACTCAAAGCATCATCCATTTCCATGTGCCAGTAGCCCAAATTCTTCTTTTGGAAGAAATCTTCACAGCTACTCTTACACGTCACTGCTTTCGGATCGGTTTTCAAGTGAATTTAGGCCTAAAACCTGCAAAAACACCAAGATGCGCATAATACGACCTAATATAGACTCGTGCATAGAATATATATATAAACTTAATAAAACTACATAAAATAGTAGAAAATAATATAGATAAGCGAGTAAAATAATGAGATTATCAGCATGGGATGGAGGAAATTGCTTCATGGGAGATGGCCTACGTATGTGAGGTTGATAAGGGAATTCTTGGCCTCTGTTCAGGTCACATGGAGTGCAAACGGTCTTCCGATTCTGGTAAAGTTCAAACTTGTTGGTCAAGTGTTTTCCTTAAGTAGACAGGATATTGATAGGATATTTGGGTGTTCAGTGGAATCTGAGTGTGTATTTGATGAGCTTAATCCTCTTGAATTGTGGGAATCGATTTCTGGAGTTAGCATTTTGGGTGATTTTGATGTGCAGTCTTGTAGGTCATTTATGATTAAGAACCCTATCGTTCGGTATCTCCACCTTATGCTAGAGGGTTGGTCTTGTGGTTTTGATGGATCTGGTGTTCTTAGTATTTTTTTATTTTCAATTTTTGTTTACTTTGTTGAATGGAAGGGACTTCTCGATTGGTGGATGGTTAATGGAGTTCAAATATGCGAGTTCAATTATTTGTGGTGGTGGTTTGATGTTACCAATTTTTGAATATTGTTGCGTTGTTGTGTCAGGAATTTTTGCTCCGGGTTTGAGTCTCAATACAACTGGATTGGTTACTAAGGCCTTTTTGGTTCCATATAAGTTTGATGACTGTTATTTTTACAAATTTGGTGATATGGGAATTGAATTGCCTAACCGTGCGTTGACTGAGATTGATGATCTGCTGAACCATTCCAACTGGTTGATGAATTTTAAAGCTCATCTGGATATGACTCGATTGATTGTTGCTCGTTGTGAAGAGGTGATCCCTATGCCATGTCAGCATTGCTACAGTGATCGTCCTCCACAGGATGAGGAGGACTAACGCCAGCAGCAGCCGGATCCAATGGAGTGAGACCTCACCGCCTACCTTTTTACAAACTTAGTCTCACTTGACTAAGTTTGGGGGGAAGTGTCGGCAGTCGGTGACGTGATGTCCTCTCTCTCTCTCTTTATCTCTTTACATTCACTCAATAAATTCCTTTCACAATTTGGTAAACCAAAACACACAAATGCTCAAATTAGGAAGATAGGATGTCGAGATGAACTTGGATGCAATCAACTTAGGTAAATCATCGATGTAAACACATTTTAATCCCTAATTGGATGAACTCTTACCCTACACTAGTCAATCCCCAGTCACGGTGAACCAACCGTAGATGATACTAAAGTTCTCAAACAGCCACGTTATCGGACCCTAGACCACTCCTAATAGCACGTAAATCATTGCCCTATGCCCTATCTCCGCACAGGGATTGGATCAAGGAACACAAGAAGTCATAGTATTCACGACACGCCTATCCGCGTGTTGGCTGCAATATTTGTGTCAATTATCATCTAAATTGGCTATTACGTACATCTAGATGAATAAGAAGAAGCACTAGTATGCTTCAATCACAAAGAGGAAGGTAAACAAGCAATAATTAAACCTAAATATCCAAATCAACATCCAAGTAGAATTAGAACTTCATACCTTTCAATTGTACAAATACAAGTTTGAATTCAATGAACGTCATTACAAATTGAAAGGAGAAATAGAAATCTTCCCCAAATTGGATTTGGTTGCCTTGATCCACCACCTTTAATCTTCACTCTCCTCCAAGTATTGATGAATTAATCTCCTAGATGCTCTAGGATTATGATGAATTGTAATGGAAAAATGGAATCTAGGGAAAAATCTAGCTAACGTATATGTAAAATGACAAAAAGTTCTTCAAATAACTGCCTTCTCCCCTTTTATAGGCAAGCAAACAGGGCCTCAGATCGCCCGGTCAAAGTATGGCTCGCCCGGTCGAAGTTAGAAACTGCCACAAATCAGGACAAAGCCGCCCAGGCTCGGCCGGTCGAAGATGGCTCGACCGAGCCTGCTCTCTGTCGGCCTGGCTTGGCCGAGCCTGCACCCGCTCGGCCGGTCGAGCCCCCTGAACAGCTCCTGAGCCTTCGCTCGGCCGGTCCTGCCTCTGTTCGGCCGGTCGAGCCCTCTGAAAGCCCCGCTCGGCCGGTCCTGCACCCGCTCGGCCGGTCGAGCTCTCCAAACTCCAAACACGTGCGATTTACCTCCAAAACTCCACCAAAAATGCTCGTTTATGCCCAAAACCTATCCTACACACATCAAACATACAAAACACGAAAACACAACCAAAATACGACAAAAACATATGATACGGGAGTAAAATAGCCACAAACAAGCATGTACACACATCAAAATATAGGTCATTTTACGCACGTATCATAATTCCCCAAACTTGAACCTTTGATTGTCCTCAATCAAAACAAAGTAAAGTTATTAATCTACCTCATGCAACACCTCATATCTCATCAAAGTTATCTTAGCATGTTCAAGTAAAATGAGATTATCACCTAACTTTGTAACAAGGTTAATGCTAAGGACATGAACCTCTCATCGAAAATGGATACAAGAAACGAAAGCACTCCCTCACGTTTTTAGGGATGATGAGATTCACACATTCACAAGATATCGAGCTTGATTTCCATAGGCTTGCATCCATTCTCACCACTATACTACAATGAGTTAGTTTCTAGAATCAAGAAGGTCTTTTCACAGGTTGTAAAGTGGCTAACTAAAAGGTGAGTGGTTTTGGGCCAAAGTGACTAAACTTCTCAATTTCCCAAACCCCCAAACTTGTTCTTTTCGAACCACTACAATCCCCAAGGCTTATTTGTTTCACAACACTTTTGTATCTCTCTTCTTCCCTTTCTTTTATTTTTCTTTTCTAGCACCGTCTTTCATTCAACTTGTGGGTGCTCTCTTTTATCTTTTTTTTTTCTTTCTTTCGAACACTTGCACCAGGAATTTTTGTAGGTGCTCATTTTTCTAGGATCAACAACAATCCTTCATTTCACTCTTTCATGCCGCAACATTGCTTATCAATACTAACCAATCAATTCCCAACCCAACTCTCATCACCGTATTCACCCTCATACACTCTTTCCCCCCAAATATGGTCCTAATTAATTCAAGAAAATTCACCACATAAGCTCAATCAAGGGGATCAAAGATATGAAAGGCAAAGTTATGATAACAATCACCTTATACTCCCGGTGTGAAAGGTAGGACTAAGAAACGATGGCCTAAGATCATTTTCTAGTTACACACTCATGCCAATAGATATAGAACGAATGCAAGTTCTAGATCTCGTACTCTCAATCTTGCCACTCACAATCAATAAAGATATGACAATATCATGGCTCAAACTTCACGGGCTTTTTGTCAAGTCCTATGCATTAACCATATACAAAACTCGGCAATTCAAAAGTTAAACTTAAAACATGCTTTGAAAACTAGATTCCGCCCTATCATAAGTTGAGGTAGACATCAAACTCCACTAAGTAAATCATGATTAAATCTCAAGTCTAGTTCGGGTTCATCACACACACACAAGCACAAAACATCCTAACAACAATCTACATCCCAAAACACAAATGTATCAAAACTAAACGGTAGGAAAGACGATAGAAAACGTTACCCATCAGTAGGCACGATCACCGCTCTCCATTCCTTATTTGCACCTACTACAAATCAACACAAACACCACCAAACTATTGAGCATAAAACAAGCCAATAAAGCTCTCATATCCGCCAAACTTTCCACAAACCAAATATCAACAATGATTAGACAATATCCACTAGTTCCACCATTCAAACCAAACCAATAATCCAAACCACAAACCATGCATAATAGGAAGTATTCAATCATGCTAACTCATTAACAATTCCATCTACCATCACAATCAAACAATCCATCAAACAATCTTCAACCATATTCACTTCCAAAACCTCTTTCCACCATCATTCCACTTATCCAAAAATCTATAAAAATAATTCATTTTTCCACTAGCTCCACCAAACATACCATCAAAATCAATGTTCAATCACAAATAAAACCAACCCATGAAATATCCATTCATATCATCAAAACAAGAATAATCCAAACATCCATCCAAGGTAGAATATCAATATAAGTACAACCAAATCAAATGAAATCCAATAAAAGGACAATATCCAACTACTAAACTAAACTAAAGCAAACTAGGATAGAGGAAGGGAGGAGAGGAATAAACCAAGGCACCGGCTACCGGCACATCCCCCCAAACTTAGTCAAGTGAGACTAAGTTTGCAAAAACGGTGGACGGTGCATCGTCACTCCTCTCGATCTTGTAGTTCCTCCTACAAACACAAAACCAAACAAACTAGACATTTATTCAAAATCAAAGCAACTAAAAGCAATTAAACTAAAGAAAGAAAATTGGTTGGGTTGCCTCCCAACAAGCGCTTCCTTATCGTCGGTAGCTAGACGACCTTACCACATCATCCATTATCAAAAATCGTGTGAGTTTTTAATACACCTTTCTCCCTTAATTTGCATTTACTTGGGAGTAATTTGTCCAAGGCAATTTTTCTTTCATCCCTATCATCTCTCCAAGGAAGATTGATTATCTTAAAAATCTCGAATGTCCAAGGTGGTGATTTCTTCTTTGATTTGATCTCCAAGGCATCATCTAACGGAATCAAAATTATATACGTCTCGACTTCTCCTTCATTTGGATTAATCAACAACTTCTCATCACCTCCTTTTCCGATCAAAACATCCAATTCATACACTTTGTCTCCTAAGATCACCTCCTTTTCCTTCTTCTCTATCACTAATGAAGGAAAGACAAGCACCATATCACCACTTGGACCCCCCGACATATTTTCCTCATCATTTTTCTCTTCCTCATCTTGTTGTACCAAGGTCGGGACTTTTTGCAACTCCTCAAGTGAGATTATCTCAAGAGCACCATTCTTTTCACTTTCTATGACAAGCATCTCTTCCTTGGCGTCTTTATCCTCTTCATCTTCTTGGAGTAAGACTTCCCTTTCCTTCTTTGGTTCCTTTCCTTGAATCTCCACAATTTCCGTCTCTTGAAATCGTACTTCCTTAAGTACCATTACCTTATCCTCACATTCATCTTCCACAATTTCATCAATCTCCTCACAACTTCCTTCGAGACCTATTTCCTTTTCAATTGGATGCTCTTCCACGTGAGGCTTCTCACTCACCTTCTTCAAGAGTTCGGATAATTGCATTTTTAATTCCAAAAGGTTTCCCGTGAGCTTATCATCTCTCCTCTTCAAAGCTTCCCGAGATGATCTCACTTCACTAACTCTTTCATGATCTCGGCTAACCCATTCATCACAATGAACTCTTGTCATGGATGAATTCCATGTTTGGTTCCCATCAAGTCTACATGGAGAGTAGCCATTAGATGGGGGATAGTTCATGTTGTTCCGGAGGTCACAATTCCCCCATTTATCTCCATATCTTTCATTACTACACTCCTCTTCTTCATATCCCCAATTCGGCTTCACCTTCCGATCATGTCTCCTCTCTTCCATCCATGGGTAACTCTCTTCAAATACCAACCGGATTGGCTTCCTCGGTCATTGTCTCTCCAACATCTTTGCTCTCATCTCATCCAATTCTCTTTGGAGATTGTTAAGCCTCTCCGAGTGAGTTCCTTGCTGATTCTCCATTTGACACCTACACAATCCAACAAACTCAAAGTAATACAACAAAAACAAATTTTAAACAACAAATTATTCACCCAAGCAAAAACACAAACACCTAGCCTACAAGCTTCACTTTTCCCCCAATATCTAGCAAACTACTAAATGAAGTCCCCGACAACGGCGCCAAAACTTGATGCGGCTAAAAGTTCAATTGAATTAAACTCTCAACTACACAAAGAATAAAATATCAAATCCAAGTTCTTCTCCGTTTTGCCTGCTAGAGTACCGGGATACTACGGCAAAGTTCTTATAGCTAGGCAAAATCAATCGTTGAGTAGTTATTTATCACCTAGACAAGTAATGTAAACCTATGCTAACATCATATTATAATCATGAATCAAACAATCAATCAACATTCACTCAATAAATTCCTTTCACAATTTGGTAAACCAAAACACACAAATGCTCAAATTAGGAAGATAGGATGTCGAGATGAACTTGGATGCAATCAACATAGGTAAATCATCGATGTAAACACATTTTAATTCCTAATTGGATGAACTCTTACCCTACACTAGTCAATCCCCAGTCACGGTGAACCAACCGTAGATGATACTAAAGTCCTCAAACAGCCACGTTATCGGACCCTAGACCACTCCTAATAGCACATAAATCATTGCCCTATGTCCTATCTCCGCACAGGGATTGGATCAAGGAACACAAGAAGTCATAGTATTCACGACACGCCTATCCGCGTGTTGGCTGCAATATTTGTGTCAATTATCATCTAAATTGGCTATTACCAACATCTAGATGAATAAGAAGAAGCTCTAGTATGTTTCAATCACAAAGAGGAAGGTAAACAAGCTATAATTAAACCTAAATCTCATGCATCCTCATCCAAATCAACTCCAAGTAGAATTAGAACTTCATACCTTTCAATTGTACAAATACAAGTTTGAATTCAATGAACGTCATTACAAATTGAAAGGAGAAATAGGAATCTTCCCCAAATCGGATTAGGTTGCCTTGATCCACCACCTTTAATCTTCACTCTCCTCCAAGTATTGATGAATTAATCTCCTAGATGCTCTAGAATTATGATGAATTGTAATGGAAAAATGGAATCTAGGGAAAAATCTAGCTAACGTATATGTAAAATGACAAAAAGTTCTTCAAATAACTGCCTTCTCCCCTTTTATAGGCAAGCAAACAGGGCCTCGGATCGCCCAGTCGAAGTATGGCTCGCCCGGTCGAAGTTAGAAACTGCCACAAATCAGGACAAAGCCGCCTAGGCTCGGCCGGTCGAAGATGGCTCGACCGAGCCTGCTCTCTGTCGGCCTGGCTCGGCCGAGCCTGCACCCGCCGGTCGAGCCCCCTGAACACCTCCTGAGCCTTCGCTTAGCCGATCCTGCCTCTGCTCGGCCGGTCGAGCCCTCTGAAAGCCCCCCTCAGCCGGTCCTGCACCCGCTCAGCCGGTCGAGCTCTCCAAACTCCAAACACGTGCGATTTACCTCCAAAACTCCACCAAAAATGCTCTTTTATGCCCAAAACCTATCCTACACACATCAAACACACAAAACACGAAAACACAACCAAAATACGACAAAAACATATGATACGGGAGTAAAATAGCCACAAACAAGCATGTACACACATCAAAATATAGGTAATTTTACGCACGTATCAATTGTCATATCTTTATCGGTTGTGAGTGGCAAGATTGAGAGCACAAGATCCAGAACTTGCACTTATTCTCTATCTATTTGGCATGAGTTTGGTAACTAAAAATGATATTAGGCATCGATTCTTAGTCCTACCTTTCTCTCCGGGAGTATAAGGTGGTTGTTATCATGATTTTTCCTTTCATACCTTTGATCCCCGTGATTGTGCTTTAAATGGTGGATTTTCTTTGAAATTATTAGGACAAATTTTGGGGGGAAAGAGTGTATGAGGGTGAATACGGTGATGAGAGTTGGGTTGGGAATTGTTTGGTATCTTTGTATTGCAAGTATTGAGACGTGGAAGCTATGAAATAAAGGATTGATGTGAATCCTAAAAAATTGATGCACCAACAAAATTTTGGGTGCTTGAGAAAAAAAAGGAGAGGATGAAGAGAAAGGAAAAGAAAGAAAAGCACCATGAAAAGAATGAATGATGGTGTGGAAAAAATATGAAAAAGAAGAAAAAAAAGTGTGTTGTGAAATGAATAAGCCTTGGGGGTTTGTAGTGGTTCGAAAAGAACAAGTTTGGGGGTTTTGGGAAATTGAGAAGTTTAGTCACTTTAAACCACCCACCTTTTAGTTAGCCACATTACAACCTATGAAAAGACCTTTTTTATTCAAGAAACTAACTCGTTGTAGTATAGTGGTGAGAATGGATGCAAGCCTATGGAAATTGTGCTGGATATCTTGTGAATGAGTGATGCTCATCGTCCCTAAACACGTAAGGGAGTGTTTTTATTTATTTATCCATAAATTGATGAGTGGCTCAAGTCCTTAGCATTAACCGTGTTACAAAATTAGGTGATAATCTCGTTTTACTTGAGCATGCTAAGATTATCTTGATGAACGATGAGGTATTTCGCGAGGTAGATTAACGACATTACTTTGTTTTGATTGAGGACAATCAAAGGTTCAAGTTTGGGGGATTATGATATGTGCGTAAAATGACCTATTTTTCGATGTGTGAACTTGCATGTTTGTGTCCATTTTACTCCCATATCATATATTTTTGTTGTTATTTGGTTGTGTTTTCGTGTTTTTATGTTTGGAATGATGTAGGTTGAGTTTTGAGCATAAAACAACATTTTTGGCTAAGTTTTGGAGGAAAAAGATGTGAGGATCCAGAACGGCTCGGCCGGGCCAAAATGGCTTGACCCATCTTGAGCCAGACAGAGTTTCAGCTCGGCCGAGCCAGATTTAGCTCGACCGATCCTGGCAGAACAGAGAGCAGGCTCGACCGTTCCTGATTTGGCTCGACCAATCCTGGTCGGGCTGATTTGGTGGTTTCTCAATTTCAAGCCATCTCGGGCGATCCTCTCTCATCCCGGGCAATCCGAGGCTCTGCCAACTCGTTATAAAAGGGGGAAATTCAGTTATTTTGAGAACTTTTGTCAAATCTAAAGGGAAATTACCTAAATTCTATCTACGATTCCCATTTCCATCTCTTCCAAAACCTCACCCAAAGGTATCAATGAGCTAATTATCATCCTTGGAGAAGAATTGAAGATCGAAGGGGGTAGATCAAGACCAATCAAATCCAATTGGGTAAGATTTCACTTTCTACTTATCAATTGTAATGGATTTATTTGATTTCAACTTTGTATTGTTACAATTGAGATGTATGTTTTTCTAATTCAATTTTGATGTTGATTTGAACAAGGATGTATTAAGATTATGTTTTATAATTGTTTGTTTACTTCCCTTTGAGAGCTTGAATTGCACTCGATCTTGTTCCTTACCACTTAGGTGTAGGTAATAACTAGCTTAGGAGGTAGTGACGTGAACGCTGCAGCCAACACGCGGGCGGAATCGTTGTGAATAGTGTAGATTCATACGATTTTAGCTCCAATCCTTGTGTGGTGCTAGGTCGTAGGGCAATAATTGACATTCTATTTGGAGTGGTCTAGGGCTTAGTAACGTAGCTGTTTGCGAGTCTTAGCATCATCAATCGTTACCTCGTCGTGACGAGGGGTTAACGAGTGTAGGGTCAATTGCTCAATCTTCTAGGGATTAAAATTTGTTTACATCAATGATTAATGTAATTGGATTAAATCTACGTTTACTTCAATATCCTATCTACTTCATTTGAGTATTTGCTTGTCTTGGTTTACCAAAGTGTGGAGAGAATTGATTTGATTGATTGAGATTGAATGTCGATTTTTGGTTTAATTCATTGTCTTGTTATATGTTGTTAGCATAGGTTTAAATTGATTTCCTAGGTTGATAGAAATAACTCAACGATTTTATTTTGCCTAGCTATTAGACTTTGCTATAGTATCCCGATAATCTTGTCGGCGAAGGGAAGAAGGACCTGGATTGATAATTAAACTTTGAGTGTGCAGTGAGGATTTGTATGAGTTTTTATTGCGCATCAGCAATACCCTTCAATCCTCACCCTGTCTTGGGGTTTCTTCGGATAGGTTCCTCCTCACTTTTTGGCGCTACTTCCTCCCTTTTCCTCTTATTGACCTTCTTCTTTTGTTGTTTTGGTTACACTTCTTCCTCCACAGAGTTGTCTTCTTCTTCATCTGGTTCCTTCTCCTCATCTTCTGACTTTTCTGTTTCTTCTTCAGATTCTTGCTCTTCTGATGCTGCAGCATCGTCTTCACTTTCTGAATTCTGCTCATCCTCCAATTCTGTTTCCACTTTCTCACTCTCTTGACTCACTTCTTCTTCCTTTTCCGCATCATCTTCCTCTTCGTTTTTAGATCTTTCTTCTTCCGACTACTTCTTGTCCTCAACCTTCTTCAGCCTTGATTCTTTTGCTGGGGTAGTTGTTTTCTTTTGTTGGGCTTTTGAGACTGGTTTCTCCGGATCTTTCTTGGTTAAAACCGACTAGTTCTTCTTTGCACTTGAGGAGGACAGTGTAGACTTCTTGCTTTATGTTTCCTTCCCCTTTTCTTCCGCTGTCACTCGTAGTTTTTCAATAGCTTCCACCAACTTTTCCAAAGGGTCTGCCTTTGCTTTCTTCGACTTCTCTGGCTGTGCTCCCTGCTTCATAACTGATGTTGCATCCTCTTGTATTTCTACTGGATTATCTATTCTTGTGTGAGGGAGTTTAGCATTCCTTCTAGCCATGGTGGCTAAAGCAGTTCGGCCAGATCTTCACACTGGTTTTTCTGGCTCCTTTTCCTTTTTCTTAGGACTCGGGGTTAGACTCTCCTCTGCCAATCTAGGCCTACTTTTCCCACGGTTTTTGGTCTTCATTATTGATTTTTTTGTACTTAACCAAAGTAAGAAAATAAGTATAAGATAGCTTAACAAACAAAATGCACAGATAAATCACACCTTACTCCAACATGACAGCCCTTCTCACGACAGATTATCCAAGTAAAGCAAAACCCTCCCCCAAACTTTATGCTTCAGTATGATATTCAGAAAGTTTGGTTTACAAATTCAGTAAAAATGATGGGTTTAAGTAATTTTCGTTAATCGAATCAGAAATTTTTAAGCAACCCATTAACACCTTTTTACAGTCTCGCATGCGAGTAGCATAGCACATTCTTGCCCTAAGAATCGACTACCCATCAAAACCTGATACCCCGACATACTTTCCACACATGAAATTCAAAGAAAACATTAGACAGTTTCCAGAGAAAACAAAATTTTCAACAAGCATCTCTGTGAAATAAAAAATTCTAGTTACCGTTGGTTGCATATTTCCCCATGTTTGCTCCCAAATTTCAACCACAATGCCAGAAAAAAAAATAATGAAAGGGTAGAGATACTTACAACGTCTATTTAATTCCAAAGCCCTTCAAAACTCTCTCTCTCTGCTTTTTTTTTTTTTACTTTTTCTTCTCACTAATGCTTAAAATGGTAAGGTTTCTTTTGGTTGCAGAGATAATTGAGGCGAATGATTTATAAGAATAGTAACACCTTTTCGACTTTCCTTGAAACGACACAATAAGTATTTCAAAAATTTAACCACCACAAGAAACCTACCAAAAAGTGAGTCCGCCTCCAATGACGTCAGCTGGAAGTTCTCAACGGTTACTTGCCTTCCATGTGTCGACCCTTTGCAAAAGAAATTCGTAATTAAATTACTAATGGTAATTTTTTTTCATACATTTTTTTTCTAATCTATTATTAATATAGATTAGATAATATTCTAAAAAAGGAAATAAATCTAAATTACTCTAATGCATAAAATTCATCTACCTACAATATTAAAGTCATGTTATTTACATGATGTAGCAACAAGAAATAAATACTAACTAAAACTAGTAGTTAAATAAAAGAGAACTTGCAATAAATTAAAGAACAATACTCCCGGAACCAATTCAATTATATCTCCATGAAGTTTTCTTCATTGGGCCAGGGGTCGTAGTGCTTAAGGCTCTTTAATGGAAATGGAAGCTTTCTCTCTGTCTATGCTCCCACCATGATAGTGCTTCACCCTAGCTCCATTCACTTTGAATGTTTCCCTAGTATCCTCATTCTTCAAATCTACAGCTCCATGTGGATACACTCTAACCACTGTGAAAGGTCCTGACCACCGAGATTTCAGCTCCCTGGAAACAACCTCTACCTAGAGTTGAACAATAATACTTTTTGTCCTTCTTCAAACTTCCTCTCTGAAATCTTGTTGTCATGCCACTTCTTGACCTTCTCCTTGTATAGTTTAGCATTTTCATATGATTGCAACCTTAATTCATCAAGTTCATTCAGTTGCAACATTCTCTTTACACCACTAAACTTTGGATCCAAATTCAACTTTCTTGTTGCCCAATATGCTTTATGTTCCAACTCCAAAAGTAAGTGACAGGCCTTCCCAAAAACTAACCTATAGGGTGACATTCCCAAGGGAGTTTTATATACAGTTCTATAGGCCCAAAGTGAATCATCTAAATGTTTGGACCAATCCTTCTTAGTAACATTAACTACCTGTTGGTCCCCGAGATTAGAGTCGTCGTGGTAATAATAAGATAAACACACAAAGTGCAGCAGAATAAAGATTAGCGTTTACTTGTAAATGAGTTATTCTTGACTAGGTTATTGATTCAAGTTTGCTTAAGTTACTTCTTACAGTTATATTCTAGCAACTCCGTCGCTAGATTAAGTTGTCGTAGCTTAAAAGTAATAAAACAGTAATCAACAAGAGAACACAAGGTTTATAGTGGTTCGATCAAATGATCTACGTCCACTCCTTAGCCGAATTGCTAAGAGTTTCACTAAGAAAGTATACGGTGTACAAAGAGTTGCCTTCCCTATAAAGCAAGCAGCCATCGTCTGATCTGTCTGCTCCACAGCTATCTTTCGATACTCCGAACCTTTCAGGTGTGGCTCCTGCTGAGTCAAGGGCGCACCTTCGTAAAACTCGCTTTTACCAACTGTGGAAGATTTTAAAGTTCCTTCCGAACTATCCTTCGTTCTCAGCCTCAGTGCCCGTTCTAATCAATTTCCTTTCGAGAAACTGACTGCTGGATACTTTTTATTACAAAAGTGATCCTAATGATTGAAGATTCTTGAATCCCTTCAAGAATTTCTCAGATGAGTGTCAGATGTGTGGTTGAACACTCAAGACGTTGAAGGCTTTTTGATATCTCGGTATTATGCCTTTCAACTTAACTGCTCTCAAGGCTTTTGTCTCTTTTTGGAAGCTATTGTACGTGTGTTTTCATTAGAGAGTGAGCAGCTCCTGCATCTTCCTTTGACTTCCCTTTTATAGTTGTTTTTCTCGAAGATGAGTCATAAGATCCGTTTAGACACAACGGATCTTTCCTCTTAAATGCAGGTAGCTTTTTACCAACTTTTCTGTCTCCGTACGAGCTTTTCGTCCTACTTCTGACAGGTCTAATCCTCGCATGTTGGTCAGAATAGCAGTGTAGCAGTTGTTGAGTTTTGCTTTGCTGTACCCTTACTGGAACGGGATGCTGAATATCTTTCAGCATACTCCTGGACTTGATGCGCAAAAAATGTTCTTATGCTTCTCTGGCTTCGGATTGCTAATACCTTCAGCAGTTGGTGACGTGTTATCAGATGCTGTCTCCTCAGCATTCTGCTATCACTAGTTTTCTTCTTCTTTGTTGTTTTTCTACTGTCTGCTGAGATTCTTCCAAGCAGCCTGTTCTATTACAACTCGATTTTTACCCTATACAGGACATTACATAAGTTGCTAAGCTATGCTAAGGTTCAGCAATGATCGACTTCTACTAAGGTTTGATCCAACAAAACCTTTTACATTGTGCTCCTAAGGATAATTCTGGAATATTTTCCCAACAATTTCCCCCTTTTTGGTGCGATCAAAGCTTACTAAGGATTGCTGAGACTTAGCATCGAAAAACTCTAAGTTACAAAGAAATTTCTAGACAAACTATCTCATAATCTTACTTGCTTTAAGTCCTTAGCGAGGATGAAATAATTACAGTTAAATCATTCAGCAAACTTTCAAACATTCTTGGCTTATCTTTCAGATTTTGATTTGTTGAATACACAGAGAGTGTATTTCAACTATTGTACGCACTCGGAAAATCTGAGTTTAGACAATAAGATTTTGTCATGATTCTGATGATTTCATATATGATATTGCAATTACAAGTTTGGTGAAATCAGTTCAGAATCGTGCAAAAAAAAATGTATAAGAACATGGCAGATAGGAGTGACATTAGTTCTGTGCGTCTGGTGGAGGTTTTGGCTTCTCAAGGGATTCCACCTTCTTGTTGTCATGGCTAAGAGTTTCTCCATTTGCTCGATGCGAGCTCGTTGTTTTGCTTTCTATTGTTCTTCTAACTTCATTCTTATTTCCATCATTGCTCGTTCAAACTCTTTTTCTTTTCTCAGCAACTCAGCTTCCTCTGCTTTTACCCTTGCTTGTTCAGCAATCCTTCTTTCTTCCCCCTCTTTGAGCACATCCAAAATAGAGGTGGTGAAAGACTTGTGGTCAGCAAGATCGACGCTGAGAGTTACCACATTTGTTTGCACCGTAGAGACGGTTTCTTCTACATGTGAGATCTTGTCATTAACTTGACCAACCTTTTGCTGAACCTCAGAGACAGAGGTTTTAACTTCAGAGATTGCTCCTCGTACATCAGCAACCTCTCTTAGAACAAATTCATTGAATTTGGCTTGCTGGATGTCGCGTTGATGTAGCGCGTTGTGGAGTATGTTGACAAGAGATTGAAAACTTACTTGCACTAGTTTAGCGGCAGTAGGAGCGTCGGAAATGACCATTTCATTACAGGTTGCTCTGGTGGTAAGTTCATCGACTTGTCCTCCCATTGTTATGATTGCAGATTCTAGGACAGTGACTTCAATCGATTGGGTGGTAGCTTCAGCAACCACATGGGTATCTACTTCCATTGAGTCATTCACTACAAATTGATCGTGATTTGAGGCAGAACCTTGAGCCTCATAGGCTTGAAGTAAGGCAGCAGCTCGAGTATAGTCTTTCTAAAAATTGATCATTTTGAGATGATCTTGTCGCTTAGCCTCTTCTTCCTTTGCTTGTTCAAGCGTGGCTAGTTCTAGGATCCTAATTCGCAATTTCTCCTCATAAGCAGCCTTTCTTTTCTGATACACATCCATTGCAACCTTTTGTCGTTTGGTTAGTTGTATATGTGCTAGAGATTTCTGATCTGGCGCAAACTGAGATCGGGGCAATGACAGAGATGCAGAGTATTTGCGGTGGGCACGGATGGCCTGTAGTCTTGCAATCACTTGTTGATCTGTAAACTATTTCGTACAAGAGGGCTGATCCATCCATTCGTTAGCCCATAATTCTTCGAAACGCCAGAAATTTAGACCTTGCCCTGCAATAGTGATCATCCGTTCTTAAAGACAGAGTTCATGCATAATGTAATCATATGTTTTCCATCGTCGGAATTGTTTACCAAGCACCTTGCCTTCTTATGTTCCTTCATCAATTTCAACATAGAAGACCCCGGCAATGTCCCTACTGACTTCTTGATCTACAAATGCTAGGATTTCATCACTCCAATCTCGGAGATCGGCATTCGAATCATCGTCAAGTGAGATAAATGCGCACCACTGAGCTACCCTTCTAGAGTGGAAGAGTTTCCCAGGTTGACCATGAAATGGGATCCTCAGTTGTTCGTTTTTCAAGGTTGGGAATTGTCTTAGGGTCTTGGCATCAAATACCTCATAAGATTCCCCCTCTGAATCAGATTCTGATGAGCATGTGGATTCATCCAGAAATCCAGCAGAGGAAACTTCTTGCTCTATCGTATCATATGCACGATCCTCAATAGCAGCGGCGGCTGTTGTCTCCTCAGCAACATGGACTTCATCAGCAATGTCCAGCATAGTTACTTCAGCTACAGTAGACTCTTCAACAACTGTATGAGTCATGGCTTTAGCAGGTGGTTCTTTTCCGGATTCAACATTCTTTTCCTCAGTAGCTGATTCTCTTCCAGATTCAACAATCTTCTCCTTAGCAGCTGACTCTCTTTCAAATTCAGCATTCTTCTTCTCAGCAGCTGATTCTTTAGCAGATATGTTGATGTCTATAAGTTCTATTGTGGTTCCGGACGATCCTATATCCTTATCTTTGGGAGATATAACATCAGTTGCTTTGTGCGGTTTGTCCCTCCTTGAACTATTACCTTTATGAGATTCGTTGGTTGCTTCATGAATCTGCACTTATTTGCCCTTGGATTGTTCCTTGGTATTGAAGGCTCTAGAGTGGATCATCGTGATTAGCTCCGCGTCAGTCATCCCGTCTTCTTCTTCTGTTATTTTGGTAGATTGGGTGACTTCCACAAGGATTTCCACTTCTTTTCCCTTCTGAGTAGGCTCTGCTGTGGTTTTTCATTTCTTTGATGTTCTGCTCAATTCGTCAGCAGCTTCCTCGTTTGATGTCGAACTAACCATCTTATTTTGAGCCTCCCGCTCATCGTGAGATCGCTTGATCTGTTCGAAGTTCAAATCCCTACCTTCAAACGTGATTCTTTCAATCTCCTTTCTATATGCTTTTATTTCCTATGCCTTCTTTTCATCGTTCCGTTTCCTCTTAATTTCACGAATGCCTTTGACACGTTCCTCAAAGCTTTTAGAGGACAGGGGTGGGTCAATCTTCTTTTCGGTTGTAGCAGCTTGATCAGAAGTTGCTTTCTATTTGGCATCATCGAGTTCCTGAAGTTCAGCAGTTTTGAACAGTCGTTGACGAGTAGATCTCCTCTTTTCTGTTGGCACAACTTTTGTCTGTTGTTCAGATAAAATTGGAAGGGCTAGTTGACCAAGTACAAGCGGTGGCTGTTCCGGTGCTTTCTTCTCCATAATCTCTTCTATCCTTTCGGTAGGTATATCACCGAGGATTACAATAAATCTAGTTGCTGAAAGCATTGTTCTGTTTCAACATTCTTAGTCAATGCTGCTATTTCTTCAGCAGTGACAGGTGATGCCGCCTGCAACACCTGATGTCCTAGTGAGCTTTTGCCGACTTCCTTGTCTAAGGTGGGTTTATCCTTATCGACATTGGACTTGCCAGTCAATTTCTTTGGTTTCTTGAAGTCAAGAGGGTTGGCTTCCTTCCTTGTTGTTGGAATGAAATAAGCGTGGCTTATTTTCAACCCAAAGTTAACATTCGATGAGAATGTTCCATCGACAGACATGTGATCATTCTTCTTGGCATGCTCTGCCCATCGTTCAAAGAAAAATTCTGCCCAATTGCCCTTCACTCTGTCTGTGAGAGCCATCATAACAGCGTACTTTTTGGCAGATAACTCAGAGCATGAACCAGCATCACATTGAAACATCTTGATGACCAATTCAACAAGAGTTTTAAACTCATCTTTTAGGGCCTTAATGGGGGTGGCCGCCTTGAAGGTGATTGGCTGTCCTTTCCTATCCTTCAATTGGCCAGGTTTCTTCCACAAATTCCAACGTCGTTCCATCTTATCATAATCTGCTACTTTGTATTGAGATATATGTTCCCCCTCATTTCGAAGACCAAAAGTCTTAGCAAGTACATTGGCATTTACTTCGATTATGGTTCCATAAACACAGGTTTTGAACGATTTTCCATCCTTACTCAATACTGCTCTAGCATAGAATTCAGATACGATATGCGGATGAAAATGTACAGGTTCAGCGGATAAGTATTGAATTACCTGTTCGCTATCAAGGATATCCATTATCCAATCCGGGATATGTTCTGCAGCAAGACGCATGTACAGTATGCGATTTTTCAAGATTTGAGCTAATCGCCTTTGCTCTTTTGTGTGGCCGCTCTGTGTTTTATTCCGAGCCATCATAACTAGTTGACCATATGATATTGAATCGTCAACATCTTCTTTCTTTAGAATGCCTGTAAATCCCGGTGCATGTCTCGCAAGCAAGGGTTCTTCAGGATTTGGTGGAAAATTGAAGATACGGGGTTCGCTGGACTCAGATGGATGTTTATGGGAAGTGGGTTTCTGGGATGATGAGGCTTTGGGATTGGAGGCCATGTCTTTGAGAAAGAATTTGGAGTAATCTTGAAGAAGTCGAAGATTTTGATTTTGGGAATTCTGCTCTGAATTTCGAAGGAAGTAGAATGAACAGTAATCAAAGCGCAATAGGGTGCAATAGGGTTAAACTTTTGTTTGTGAGATCTAACGGTTGAGATAAATTCTGAAAGGGGTTAGATCGACGGTTCATAAAGAACGTGTCTTTCCATATGGTTTCCCATGCTTCAAGAGATACTCAAGTGTTTCTTACGTGGCGTCTCCTAAGTTGATGCCGCTGTTTGCGTTCATTAATTACGCCTTATCGGGTCCCATCAAGTTTGAATTTTGAGTCATCCCGCCTCGATTTTTGATATGTGGTTGCTTTTTGATCTAGCAGTCGTCCAAGGATGCTGATGGATAGTAGTAAATTTCAGCACCCAAATGCACAAAATGATTTGCTAACCTTGTACGAGATTCGTTAGCATCTTTCGGAGTTCTGCTGGGTCTTTGAGGACTTTGTTCGAAAACCGTAATGATGATGAGATCCTCGATCCTTTCAATGCTTCCCACTTAATATTGCTGAAATGATTTGACTCTCCATGCATACACGTCGATTCCTTTACTCGCGACGTTTCGTATTCCAAGAGACGAATCATTGTGATCTTCAGACAAATTTTTCTCTTTCCTGGCGTCATAATTAGCAAATCCTCTATAAATGCCTCCGCTCAAGATTATCCAAACATCACAACTTCCATCGTCACTTGACTCGTATTTTCAACCTTCCTTTTTTTAAGAGATTCAAGTTCACTTCTTCACGTATGGATTCTCCTCCATGAACCTTAGATATCAGGCGTAACCTGATTTTGGATAAGCCGGGTCTGTATAGATATTATTTGGATGATTGCGATGTGGCAGTGAAGATCATGCCTGCGTTGCAGTGGGGGGGTCTTTCTCAATTTTCATGTGCCACTCCTCATCGTTTTCAGGAGGAAGTGTTGAGGGAGTTCCTCGGGGATTGCCATGTTGAGCCAGGTGCAATTTACGGGGTGTTCCATGGAAAGCTTATCCACTGGACCCCTGAAACTTTTGCAGTGGATTTTGGGTTTCCTCGAGGTCCTTTGTCTGTGGAGGACTATCTTGCAGAAGAGGTGGCGCCAGAGTGGGTGGCATGGGGGAAATGGCGTCATTCTCCTCGTTTTGAGTTTAGCCCTGACATTCTAGCCTCTGGTCTCCAGACTTCATACTGGGTGATGTTTCGCATTGCTCATGGTATTCTGCTTGGAGAGGAGCCTTAAGACCTCTGTTTCTCAAGGACTGTTTGGTAGGTGATGATGGCTATGGATGATGCTGCTTCTGTGGACTGGGCCGGATTCTTTTTCAAGAATATTTGGGAAAGCATCAAGCTTCATCCGTTTGTTCCACTGCGAAATGGAATGCAGATGAGCTGGTTGATAGAGAAGTATTTTCCGGAAATTGCTGACGGTCCATCAAACCTTCAAGGACCTGATTTTTATCCTTATAAGCTAGTGTCCCCCTTCTGAAAACATAAAGAATTCTGTAGTAGATCTGGGTTTTCTTTTTGACTGAAGTTGTAATGTCCTTTCCTTTTTGAAGATGTAATGTGGTTCCTCCTTTTGTAATGCATGTCTATTTTCAGTGAAGAATAGTTGTGTAACACAATGATCTTTGGCATATCTTCATGACATTAGATAGGTTTTATCTTCAAGTTTCATGATCTGCTGAGCAGATACAATTTATCTGCTGATTGTTTAGAGGAGTGTTTTCGATATTTGTCATTATCTTAGCAGACTTCATTTAGTAGAGACTTCCGTATTATTCTGAAGATAATAAAAGGAAACCCACGAAGACCATAAAAAATGAGGATAGCATCTCATTCATCGATAGCAACATCTAACTCCATCATGCCCAATTTGATACATAATTCTTTGAATCTTGATTCTGCTAGAGGTTTGGTAAAGATGTCTGCTATTTGATCCTCCGTGCATATACGCTGAATATCAATATCCTTCTTTTCTTGATGATCACGAATAAAATGATGTTGGATATCAATGTGTTTGGTTCTGGAGTGATGTACTGGATTCTTTGTGATGCACATAGCACTGTTGTTGTCACAGAAGATTGGTACACATTCAGGAGAAATATCATAATCCTGAAGTTGTTATCGAATCCACAGAATTTGCTGGCAACAACTAGCAGCCGCGACATACTCTGCTTTGGTGGTTGATGTTGCTACTGAGTGCTGCTTTTTGCTGAACCAGCTAATCAATTTGTGTCCAAGGAATTGACATGTTCCGCTGGTGCTTTTTCTATCAATCTTGCATCCTCCAAAATCAGAATCCGAATAACCACTCAGAGTTAGACTGTCGTCTTTTAGATACCAAATTCCTAGCCCTTCTGTGCACTTCTAATATCTGATAATTCGCCTTGCTGTATCTAGGTGCGTTTTGTTTGGTTGAGATTGATACCTAGCACATAGTCCCACAGCATATGATATATCGGGTCTGCTGGCTGTAAGATATAGTAGAGATCCAATGATCCTTCAATATATGGTAGGATTCACGGCTTCTCCTTCTTTCTCGAGATCTGCTATGCACGCGTTGCTGATGGGAATCCTCAGCCTCTTGGTTTTCTCTGGACAATACTTAGCAATCAGATCCCTCGTGTATTTTCTTTGGTGAATGAAAATTCCTTCATCGGATTGTTGAACTTGAAGTCCAAGAAAATAGGACATCTTTCCCATCATACTCATTTGAAAGTTGCTCATCATCAGCTTGGAAAATTTGTCACAGAGATCTTGATTCTTTGAGCCAAAAATGATATCATCAACGTATATTTGCACAAGTAGGATGCTTCCTTTATCTTTAATACGGAAGAGTGTTTGATCAATCCTTCCCTTTTTGAAACCGTTGTCGAGCAGAAACTTAGATAGAGTTCCATACCATGCTCGTGGTGTTTGCTTCAATCCATACAAGGCTTTTCTCAGCTTATAGACTTGGTTTCAATTCTCAAACCCTGGGGGTTGCTCGACATAGACCTCTTCTTTGAGTT
Organism: Plectranthus barbatus; assembly: GCA_026898455.1. Taxonomy (NCBI): domain Eukaryota; kingdom Viridiplantae; phylum Streptophyta; class Magnoliopsida; order Lamiales; family Lamiaceae; genus Plectranthus; species Plectranthus barbatus. The sequence continues at coordinate 98,786 of JAPKLW010001171.1, read as the reverse complement.
CGCCATTGACGAATGCGCTTTTGACGTCCGTTTGCATGACCGAGAATTCATGGTGTGCAGTATAAGCAAGGAATAACCTGATTGCTTCCAGTCTGGCTACTGGAGCAAATGTCTCATCATAGTCAATACCTTCACACTATTTGTATCCTTTGGCTACCAGACGTGCTTTATTCCTTACCACCACGCCCGATTCGTTCTTCTTATTCTTGAATACCCATTTGGTGCCTATAACATTCTGATGTTCCGATCTATCTACCAGATCCCATACATGATTGCGAGAGCACTCGTTACACTATTCTTGCATAGCGTTCACCCAGTCTGGATCGCGTAAAGCATCCTCAACTTTAGTTGGCTCCTCACTTGATAGGTAGCAAGAAAACAATGCGGACCCTTGTCTAGTAAGTACAGGATCATGAATATCTCCAAGAACATCTTCTACAGAATGAGCACGCAGCCATGCCGGTCTGATTAGTTCTTCAACATTTCCTTCTCTGTCTCGATTATCAGAATGCTCTACATCGTTCGCTTGATCTTCAACATCTGGAGTGTTGATGATTTGTTCTTCCGTGACAGATGTTCCTTCAGCAACTGGAGCTTCTGCTATAGGAACATCATGATCTAGACCTTCTTCTTCAGCAGGTATCTCAGCAGTTGGTAACTCAGCATCTCTTGTGCCAAAGTCTTCAGCAGCATTTACTGCTTCAGCAGCGGTAGGAGAATTGGAGGTATCCTCATCTGAATCATGTAGCAGAGTAAAGATATCCTTTTGAGGATTAGCCTCAGCATGATCTTTGGCAACATTGGCCTGGTCAGCGGTTTGATGACCGACTGAGCTGGACTGAAGTGGATCACAATCATTCATAGACTTAGTCGGGTCAATCCTTAATTTCTTGAAAGAATTCTGAATTGATTGACCATTGACGTCATCAGTCTCGTGATTGATATCCTTTGACTCTTTTACAGCTTTGCGCACTAAAGTAGATTCATCAAAAATAACATTGCATGTTATTTCCACAATTCCAGTAATCTTATTTAACAATCTGTAACCTTTGTGAGTGGGGTGACCATATCCAAGATGTACACCCTCATCTGACTTAGGTGAGAAAGTGTTAAGTTTCGACTTTCCATTATTATGAATATACCATGTCGCACCAAAAGCACGTAGATAATCTAAATTAGGCTTACGACCGATGTATACTTCTTAGGGAGTCTTGTTGAATCATCCATTAATGGAACTTCTGTTCTGCGTATAACAGGCTGTCATCAACGCTTCTCCCAATACTTAGCAGGTAGATTAGTGTCGGCTAGCATAGATCGCACTGCTTCTTTCAGCGTCCGATTCCTCCTCTCTGCTAGACCATTCTGCTGAGGTGTCCTAGCAGTGGACCTCTCATGATTTATACCAGCTTTCGTGCAGAAATCGATGAGGATTCCATTGCAAAATTCGGTTCCATTGTTAGATCGGATCCTCTTCACGGTAACCTCTTTACTATTTTGCTCCTCGAGAATTAACTCGGGTAGAATGATCTTAATTTCATCTTTGGCATTAAGCAGACGAACCCATGTGTACTTGGAATAGTCATCTACTACCACAAGAGTATATATCTTTGTACTTACAGAGGGTGGAGTGACTGGTCCAAATAGGTCCATGTGCAATAATTCAAGAATCCTGCTCGAGGTATTCTTCTCTGGATTGGAATGAAACGAAGCTTTGGTCTGCTTCCCTTGTTGACAGGCTTTGCATACGCCTTCCTTACGAAATGTGATGCTATCAGGTAGACCTGTGACAAGCTCATTTCTAGCAATATGGTTAATGGTTTTGAAATTCAAATGATTTAACCTTTTGTGCCATAGCCATGTGGTTTCTTCTTTACTCAGTGCTAGAAAGCATGAATGTTGTTGGCCACTTTGCCAATCGACAACATAAAGACCACCTTTCCGAATTACTCGAAATTTCACTTCTCTTGTAATATTGTCAGCTATAGAACAACCTGAATGAATAAAAGATATTGTGTACCCGTTTTCGCATAGTTGACTTATGCTTAACAAGTTATACTTGAGGTTGGATACGAGAGCAACATTGACAATCTTTAGTCCATTGCGCTCTATACATCCTCTGCCAAGTACTCTGCCTTTACTGTTATCTCCAAACACAATAGATGGACCATATGATTTTTGAATGTCTGAGAATAATTCTTCGTCTCCCATCATGTGCGTCGAACAACCACTGTCTAGGATCCACTCATTTGACATGACTGATGTCTTTGCACTTGAATCCTGATCCTGCAAAAATAATTAGGTTGATTTAGGTCCCCGTTTTGCGTTGGGTCCTGAAGGATTAGCTTGAGTCATTGTTCCTTTTGGAACCCACATTTTAGCAATCTTCAAGGTTTTCTCCTTGAGATTCTTTTTGTCAACCTTCTCAACCTTTTGATGTGTGTATGCATGTGGTTGTGTGTTGTGCTTCTTCGCCTTCATCGTCCTTTGGTCATACACGTATCTGGACTCGGGCCTCACATAGGTGTTTTTCCTATGTGGTGTGTAATGATGGTTTTGGGGTTTCACTGAATGATATTCAATTTGCCTTCCCTAAGTAAGGATAGGATTTGGCTTCCTGGCGTTTGAAACATGATGCTCAATCTTTGTCCTTGAATTTGCTGAATAGTTCTGTTTGGCAGACCTATAATGAGAATTTTGCTTAGATTCAGTATCTCTTGTGGTACTCTGCTGAAATCTTACATTCTGCTTGACCTTTTGCTGAGGTCTAGCATAGTGCTTGACACTCTGCTTGGGTCCAGGAGACTGTTTGATATTCTACTGAGCGATCTGCTTAGCATTTGTCCTATCATTCGATGATTCAGCAACTAATGTATCCTTCTTTTTGCCATCACCATATATTTTTCCGGCAGAAGCAAAAGTGATATTTCTTTTTGGCCTCGAAGTTTCATTTTCGTTATGACAACTGTGCCCAATTCCAGATCGGTCACCGTGACGTCTCTGTTGGCTTATCAGGTTATTCAAGATATCCTGACTAGTCATATACGCGCAGACACACTTCTCATTGGCTTTGTTTTTCAAAATCAGATTTTCTTTTTCAAGATTTTTGAAATTTTCAGAGAGTTAGAAAATTCAGTTCTAAGCCTTGATAGTTCCTCACTATCAGACCTTAGTCTTTCGACTTCGTCTGTCAGACTTATGACTTTCTGTTTGAGTGAAGAATTATCTTCTACGATAGCATTTTTCAAGGTGTATACCTTTGAAAGTTATAAAGAAAGCTTGGTAAGATAATCTTTATCGGAATCCAAGAAGGAATCCTCCAATTCAAATGTGTGAGCTGAGCATGAAATGTTAGCTATAGATGTTACCTCTTGATTGTCGACTGCTAGGGCCGATTCGGAAGGTTGCTCAGCATTGGCGGACGATTCATTATCCTCAATGATTCTTGCCATGAAGACCATTAAGGCTTCTTCTTCCACATCAGTGGGATAATATTCTTCTTCATTGTCAGGAATATCTGGAACCTCTGTCCGTGTCAGCAACGCCTTGGTCACAGCTCGAACTGCTCGCCTTTTGAATCTTTGCTGCAAACGTTCTCTTTCTTCAAGACTTACTTTCGGACAATCATGCTTCAAGTGATCAGGAGATTTGCATTCAAAGCATGTCCTTATCTTTTTCTCAGTGGGATGTTGTATAGAGGTTCCCTTAGCATCCTTCTCTGCCTTTGCTTCCAAGATCATTTTTTGTATCTTCTTCATCTGTTGTTCCAACTCGTCTATCTTTTGATTTTCACCGCTTGAGTTAGAAGTTGATGGAGTCTCCTTCGTTGGCATTGTTGGTGTTGATCTCTCCTGATTATAAAATGGTTTCCTAGGAGATTTCCATTTATTTGCGTCCTTTTTTACGAAGTATGCTACGTCTTCTTGAGTTCCAGCACTCGTTGCACTTGGATGTGCTATAGTAGCTTCATTCTTCTTCGACTGCTGAATGATGAATTCATGTGCCTTTAATTGAAAGAACACTTCAGCGGTAGATATGTTGCTCAAATTTAGTTGGATTAAGCTAGTCATTTTGACTAACCAATCACTTCTGGGATGGAGCTTGGATATTATTTTGTTGTTAATTTCTCCTTTGTCATATTTCTTCCTGACATTTTTGAGTTCTCCTATGATGGTGTTGAATCTTTCTTCCATCTGCTGAATGGTTTCACCAGGAACCATGGCGAAGGATTCGTACTTGTCCACACCAACTTGTAGCTTGTTCCACTTCATTTGTTCTGTCTCCTAAGAAGCTTCACAGACGTACTCCCACATTTCTTTTGCTGTGTTGTAATTCAGAGCTTTGTCAGACATCAGAGGAGGTAGAAAATCCATGTTTAGTTTCATGGCGATAAACTCCAGCTAACCTCTCTTCTTGTCTTCGAGAGTCCATTCCTCGTAGGGTTTCTTCACCATCTCAGGTCTGGGTTGACCACCAGCGGGTACAGGGGGTGCAGTGTTAACCTTCATGATCTCTATAGGACCAATCGTGTGAATGTCCCTCATCTCCGGATGAATGCTTTGCAACTGGATCATGACCTTCTTTTTCCAGGTTTCGAAACCATCCTTGTTGTACTTTGGAAGAGCGTGATACGTCATGTTGATTATTTTCGCCTTTACCTGAGCTATATAAGACACAGATATAAGAAACGCAATGAAAAACTAAGATCTAGGTCCTAAGTGACTTAGAAGCAGTCGATTTTTCAACCTCCTGCTCTGATACCACTTGTTGGTCCCCGAGATCAGAGTCGTCGTGGTAACAATAAGATATACACACAAAGTGCAGCGGAATAAAGATTAGCGTTTACTTGTAAATGAGTTATTCTTGACTAGGTTATTGATTCAAGTTTGCTTAAGTTACTTCTTGCAGTTATATTCTAGCAACTCCGTCGCTAGATTAAGTTGTCGTAGCTTAAAAGTAATAGAACAATAATCAACAAGAGAACACAAGGTTTATAGTGGTTCAATCAAATGATCTACGTCCACTCCTTAGCCGAATCGCTAAGAGTTTCACTAAGAAAGTATACGGTGTACAAAGAGTTGCCTTTCCTGTAAAGCAAGCAGCCGTCGTCTGGTCTGTCTGCTCCACGACTATCTTTCAATACTCCGAACCTTTCAGGTGTGGCACCAGCTGAGTCAAGGGCGCACCTTCGTAAAACTCCCTTTTACCACCTGTGGAAGATTTTAAAGTTCCTTCCAAACTATCCTTCGTTCTCGGCCTCAGTGCCCGTTCTAATCAATTTCTTTTCGAGAAACTGACTGCTGGATACTTTTTATTACAAAAGTGATCCCAATGATTGAAAATTCTTGAATCCCTTCAAGAATTTTGCAGATGAGTGTCAGATGTGTGGTGGAACACTCAAGACGTTGAAGGTTTTTTGATATCTCGGTATTATGCCTTTCAATTGAACTGCTCTCAAGGCTTTTGTCTCTTTTTGGAAACTTTTGTACGTGTGTTTTCATTAGAGAGTGAGCAGCTCCTGCATCTTCCTTTGACTTCCCTTTTATAGTTGTTTTTCTCGAAGAAGAGTCGTCAGATCCGTTTAGACACAACGGATCTTTCCTCTTAAATGCAGGTAGCTTTTTACCATCTTTTCTGTCTCCGTACAGGCTTTTCGTCCTACTTCTGACAGGTCTAATCCTCGGGTGTTGGTCAAAATTGCGGTGTAGCAGTTGTTGAGTTTTGCTTTGTTGTAACCTTACTGGAACGGGATGCTGAATATCTTTCAGCATATTCATGGACTTGATGCGCAGCAAATGTTCTACTGCTTCTCTGGCTTCGGATTGCTAATACCTTCAGCAATTGGTGACGTCTTATCAGATGCTGACTCCTCAGCATTCTGCTATCACTAGTTTTCTTCTTCTTTCTTGTTTTTCTAATGTCTGCTGAGATTCTTTTAAGCAGCCTGTTCTATTACAACTCGATTTTTACCCTATACAGGACATTACATAAGTTGCTAAGTTATGCTAAGGTTCAGCAATGATCGACCTTCTACTAAGGTTTGATCCAACAAAACCTTTTACATTGTGCTCCTAAGGGTAATTCAAGAATATTTTCCCCAACACTACCTTTTCAAGTACACTCTTCACTTCCCTGTTGGAAAGTTCTGCTAACCCATTAATCTGCGGATGATGATCTGTAGAAACTCTGTGGGTAACATTATACTTGGCCAACATTGCTAACAGACTCTTATTGATGAAGTGAGTGCCTTCATCACTGATTAAAGCTCTTAGTGTGCCAAATCTGGTAAAAATGTTTTTTGTGAAGGAACTTCATTACTGTGGCTGAGTCATTACGGGCATAAGCACATGCTTAGACCCACCTAGAGACATAATCCACTGCTAACAAAATGTATTCATTCCCTAAAGACATTGGGAAGGGACCCATGAAATCCATTCCCCACACATCAAACAATTCTACCTCAACTATGTTGTTTAATGGCATTGCATTTCTAGCACGCAAGTTCCCCACCTTCTGACATCTATCACAATTCTTCACAAATGAAAATGAATCATTAAAGACAGTGGGCCAAAAGAAACCTGACTGCAGAACCTTTGCTGCAGTTCTCTGTCCACCATAATGTCCTCTGTATGATGGAGCATGTCACTCTGCCAGAATTGCTTGTACATCCTTCTCTGGTACACATATCCTGAAAATTTGATCTGATCACTGTCTGTACAAAATTGGATCGTCCCAATAGAAGTACTTTGTATCATGAAGAAACTTTTTCAACTGCAGCTCCTTGATTCCATAAGGCTTTCTCCCAGTTGCCAAATAGTTGGCTATATCTGCATACCATGGGGCTTCCTCTTCACATCTCTCCAGCTGCTCATCTCGAAACTTATCATTTAGTTGTCCAATCACCTCTTCTCCACTCAGATTTTCTAATCTTGATAGATGGTCTGCTGCTTGGTTCTCGGTCCCCTTCTTGTCTCTGATTTCCATATCAAACTCTTGCAGCAACAATATCCACCTAATTAACCTTGCTTTGGCATCTTTCTTTGCCATTAAGTACTTGATTGCTGAATGGTTTGTATAGACAATCAACATAAACCCCACCAAATAAGACCCAAACTTGTCAAAGGCGAACACCACAGCTAACAATTGTTTCTCTGTGGTTGTATAATTTCTCTGAGCTCCATCAAGGGTTCGACTTGCATAATAGATCACCCTTAAGATCTTTTCTTTCCCCTGTCCCAAAGAAACTCCTAAAGCATAATTGTTGACATCACACATCAGTTCAAATGGAGAATTCCAATCTGGTAGTTGCATAACTGGTGTAGAGACCAAAGTAGACATCAGCTTTGATAAGGCTTTCGTACACTGTGGAGAGAACTTAAACTTCTTTTCTATCTCAAGTAATTCGACAAAGGTTTGGCAATTTTTTAGAACTCTCTTATAAATCTTCTGTAGAATCTTGCATGCCCCAGAAAGCTTCTAACTTACTTGACTGAGTTTGGTACAACCATTTTCTCTATCACTTCAATTTTGGCTGGATCCACTTCCATTCCAACTTTTGATATCTTGTGTTCTAGAACTATGCCCAGCTGTACCATGAAACAACATTTTTCCCAGTTCAGTACCAACTGTGACTTTTCACACAGCTTCAAAACCTTTTCCAAATTTTCCAAGCATGCCTTAAAATCTTCCCCAAACACCGAGAAGTCATCCATGAAGATTTCTAACCCATAGTCTATCATCTCTGAGAAGATGGCAATCATACAACGCTGGAATGTTGCTAGGGCATTGCACAGTCCGAAAGGAATTCTTGTAAAGGCAAATGTTCCATAGGGACAGGTAATTGTGGTTAAACTTTGATGCTCTGGAGCTATTGCTATCTGATGATACCCTTAATACACATCCAAAAAGCAATAAAACTTCTGCCCAACCAATTTATCTAACATCTGATCTACAAATGGTAAAGGAAAGTGATCCTTTTTTCTAGCATCATTTAACTTCCTGTAGTCAATGCAAATTCTCCATCCAGTTACTATCCTGGTAGTGATCATCTCATTGTTCTCATTTTGAACCACTGTAACTCCTCCTTTCTTAGGGACACACTGCAAAGTACCTACCCAAGAACTATCAGATATGGGAAAGATGATCCCCACATCCAACCACTTAATTACTTCTTTCTTCACTACCTCCTTCATATTGGGGTTCGACCTCCTCTGTGACTGAATAGAATTCTTGCATCCTTCCTCTATCAAAATCTTGTGCATACAAATTGTAGGACTTATCCCCTTGATGTTAGATATAGTCCATCCTATCGCTAGATTATGCCTTTTTAACAATTCCAATACGCTCTGCTCGTTTTCTTTCTTCAGATTTGCTTCTATGATAATAGGCAATGTATCTGATTCACCCAAGTACGTATACTTCAAGTGAGCAGGCAAAGGTTTCAAGGTTAATTCTGGAGGTTCCTCGATAGATGACTTGGACCCCTTTATTTCTGTTGATAACAGATCCAATGGCTCAAATGATTGCCTAACTCCCTCAAACTTTTGCCCTTGCTCTACCCATGCTTGATATGTGCATAATTTGAATTACTTTTGGGGTTGAATTGAATGGATTTATGAGAATTAAGTGCACAAATCACACAAATATCTCTTATTTTCATTGATTTTCCTTCACTTGGTGTTCATGAGTTGTTTTGAGTGTAAAGGGCATGAAAAGTGTTTGAAATTCGAGTTTTAGAGCTAAATTGAGGCTTTGGCCGAAGCAAATCCCGCTCTGGATGCATATGTCCCATTAGGGACAGGAAAACACGAAATTTACCAAAAATTCGAAGCCGGTCCCGTTCGGGACCGAGGCTCGGGAGGCAGCTGTGGCGTTCAGGATACGTCATTTTGGCGTGAATTCGAGGAGATGGAGATGAGAGGCCGTAGCCAATCCCGCTCGAGATGGAACCGTCCCGTACGGGACGGGTCGGGACCTTCGGGTTCTTCCTTCGATCCATTCCGTGCGGGATGGATAATTGCAAAGGGTGATTCCGTTCGGGATCCATCTGTTGGGCTGTGGATTTCTGAACTATAAAAGGCCAAGGAATGGAACAGATTAGGGGTTCGACTTTTGCAAACCCTAGAGAGACTAAGGCACGAGTTAGAGGCTATTTTCACTTCTCAAGGCTGGAAATTGAAGGTGGAAGGAAGGATTCGAAGCTGGTTTTGAAGATTCATCATTAAAATCCTAAGCTTCCTTGTTCTCCTTTCTCTTCCATGTTTTACATTGGGATTGTGACGATTTTCATTGTAATTATGAGTAGCTAAATTCATTGTTGAGGATTTCGATGTGATTGGGATTGATTTGAATATTGTTTGGATTTTAGTAATTGAAGTTTCAAGGGTTTGATTATTATTGTGAGTTTGAATTTGTGTTCCTTTCATGATTGATCACCATGTGTTGGAAAGTATGCCTCAATGAACTAACTTGATAGGTTTGTGAATTAGAGGGGATTGCAATAATAATTAGGTGTTGTTTCACTTAGAAGATGGGTGAATTGATATCTAGGTCATTGTGTTCTTGAGCTTTCGGGAGTTAACTGAAATCAACATACCTAGACTTAGGTTAAGATTGAAGTTAATCGACAGTTATTGCACCGGTACTAAGGGTTTTAACTAGATTTGGATGAACCGACCCAAACTATATTCCTCAACTACTCTCTCTTTGGTAATCTGAAGTCAGTTAATTAGCATTTTAATTAATTAATTGCATTAATCGTAGAATTTAAGTTGTTTAAAATTGATCTTTCAAACCATTTTATCGCGTCTAGATATTGAGTTCCAAAATCAGTCCCTTTTACTTAAACAACGGGCGAATTGAGTCTTCGTGTTCGATAATTTTTACTTGATAAAAAAATACTGCATCAAGTTTTGGCGCCGTTGCCGGGGACTCAAGTTGTAGGTCGTTGTTTGATATTAGAGGATTTACGAGCTTGGTAGTCTAGATTTATTATATAGTTACTTAATTCTAGTTCTTGTTGGTGCAGGTGGTGCATGATTACAAGGGCTAAGGCAAAGAAAATACAAGAACATGCAGCACAGGTAGTAGTGAAAGAAGACATGGCTGAGGAGGATCAGAGGAATGATAGACAGTTGATCGAGAATCTGCAAAGGCAGCTGGAAGAAGTCCGAGCCCAAGTTAACAATAACGCGGAGGAAAGGGAGCGTAGAGAAGAGAGGAGAAATCCTATTCAAAATCTGTTCCGACCTTCGAGGGGAGAATCTACTGATGGATTCAATCTGTGGACTGACGCTACTCATTTCGAGATCACACCACAGCTTGCTCAGATGGTACAGAAGAATCAATTCGGAGGGAAACCTAATGAAGATCCGAACAATCATATCACGCAGTTCCTGGAGGTGGCAGACATGATAAAGATTAACCAGGTCCCCCAGGAGTAAATCAGGATGTACTTGTTTTCCTTCTCCTTGAAGGACGAAGCTAAGTCGTGGTTGATTGGATTGAAGAAGAATGAGATAAGAACATGGGCAGATCTGAAGGAGAAGTTTTTGTTGAAGTATTTCCCACCAGGGCTGACACTGAAAAGGAAGGCAAAAATTCAGGCATTCAGCCAGCAATATGATGAGCCGCTGTATGAGGCATGGGACAGGTTTCGAGAAATGCTGAGGAAATGTCAAAAACATGGGATGTCTGATGCAGAGATCATTTGCCTCTTTTATGCTGCAGTGGATAATGACACACAACTCCGACTAGATAATATTGGTGGAGGAGATTTCCTAGATCTAGAGGAAGATGAGGCCATGAGGGCAATTGAAAAGATGGCCGAAAATAGTTACAAGTGGCCGAAAGAAAGAAGGGACTACAGAGTGGTGAAGAGTGTCGCTGCTACGAGGGATCAGGAAGAGATGAAAGAAAAAAAGGCTTCTTTGGAAACAAAGATGGATCTTCTTCTTCTGGATAGAGCTCAACAGCAACAGCAGCAGCTGAGGAGTTCCGCAAAGGGAGGCACTCAGATTCCAAATCAGTGCAGCGAGATGGCTTCTTTGGAAACAAAGATGGATCTTCTTCTTTTGGATAGAACCCAACAGCAACAGCAGCACATGGGGAGTTCCTCAAGGGGAGGAACTCAGATCCCGAATCAATACAGTGAGATGGGACAATTGGAAGCCCAATCAGCTGATGATGTGAACTACATTGGTAGAGGAAATTATGGGAACTATCGAAGGCCATACTATCAGAATGATAACCCTCCATATCATCCCAGTAATCGATTCCACCCAAATCTATCTTATGGGAATCCGAATAATGCTATGAATCCACCTCCTGGATTTGAGCAGCGAGGTGAAGGATCGAATCAAGGGAACGGGGGTGATAATCCGAGGAGGCAGTCTGGGCACCAGGACAGAAGAGGACAAAGTTCGAGAGAAGAGGAGCTTGAGAAGAGATTTGATAAATACGACAGTATGATGATAGAAATGCAGTATCAGATCTCTACAATTGCTAAGCATGTGAGCGGGAGCCATAAGCAGGGGCAGTTTCCCAGTGATACTGAAGCCAACCCGAAGAAGAACTGCAGTGCTATAACCACAAGAAGTGGTAGGGCATATATGGGCCCCGTAACCCCACGGTGGATGAGGATAAACAAGAGCACCCGGATAAGAGTTCGGAAGAAGAGGAGGTTGAACCAGAAGTGACTCCCCAGCTAGTCAAAACTCAAAAGGGGAGCACATCTGGGGAAATTACCAAAAGGAGCAACATACCATTTTCTCAAAGACTTGCGAAGAATAAGATGAGCAAGCAGTTCGCAAGATTTCTAGATCATTTGAGGAAGGTGCAGATTAATTTGCCACTGCTGGAGGTTTTGCAAGATATTCCAGGGTATGCCAAATTCCTGAAGGAATCAGTAGCTCAACGAAAGAAATTCAGAGAGTTTGAGACTGTAAATTTATTTGAGGAGTGCAGCGCAGTGATTCAGAAAAAGATGCCTATAAAGAGGCAAGATCCGGGGAGCTTCACTATCCCTTGTGTAATTAGTGGATTGGAGATTGGCCATGCATTGTGCGATTCTGGTGAAAGCATTAATCTGATGCCGCTGACCATCTTCAAGAGACTGCAGATTGGGGAGATTAAACCAACCACCATTACTCTCCAAATGGCAGATCGTTCTCTCTCACACCCAAAGGGGATCGTAGAGGATGTTCTGGTACAAGTAAAGGAGTTTATATTCCCTGCGGATTTTGTGGTGCTGGATATGGAGGAAGACAAGAATGTGCCTTTAATTCTTAGGAGACCATTTTTACGTACTGGTGGAGCTCTGATTGATGTGAGGGATGGAGAGCTAACATTTCGGTTCAATGACCAGAGGGTCACATTCTTGATTTCGGTTGCAATGAAGAAGCACGAGGACAGGTATGATGAGTGCAACAATATTGAGGTAATACCTCTCCCTTTATCCTTTGGTTATGAGATGAAAGATGCTTTGGATGAAGTTATTCATGATTCTCTGCACTCTAACCTCAATCTTGATGAGTTGTATGAGGCCTGTGATGAGTTGTTAGAGATGGTGATTGCACTGGAGGATGCACCCGAGGTCAAGCCAAAGCAAGATGTGAAGTTTCTGGAGTTGAGGACCAAGGAGGAAGTGCTAGAGGCGAAATTGAAGAAGGAACAGAGAAAGAACGAAGCCCCTGTGGTGGAGTTAAAAGAACTACCAGATAGCCTCAGATATGTCTTCCTAGGGGAGAAGGACACCTATCCAGTGATTGTGAATTCAGCATTGTCAGAAACGGAAGTTGAAAAGCTGAAGAGAGTCTTGAGGATGCACAGAGCAGCGATAGGGTGGCAGATTTCCGACATAAGGGGGATCAGCCCGTCTATAGTGATGCATAAAATCATTCTGGAAGAAGGAAGCAAGCCAAAAAGACAACCTCAGAGAAGACTGAATCCGAAGATGCAGGAGGTTGTGAAGAAGGAGGTGATGAAGCTGCTAGATAATAACATCATATACACTCCGAGTGATAGTGAGTGGGTCAGCCCAACTCATGGTTCCGAAGAAAGGGGGATTCGAGAAAGTCATCAAGCCCGGAGGAAAGGAAGTGATTGAGAGACCGACTACAGGATGGCGTTTCTGCATTGATTACAGGGCCTTAAATAATGCAACTCGTAAGGATCATTTTCCTTTGCCATTTATTGATCAAATGCTTGACCGTCTTGCAGGAAAATCTCAGTATTGCTTCTTGGATGGATACTCTGGATACAATCAAATTGTGGTGGCGCCTGAAGACCAACACAAGACAGCCTTCACTTGTCCCTACGGGATTTTTGCTTATAGGAGGATGCCCTTTGGGCTGTGCAATGCGCCAGCAACTTTTCAAAGGTGTATGATGTCCATATTTCATGGTTTGATTG
>JAPKLW010001171.1:51929-80379 GCA_026898455.1 Plectranthus barbatus | reverse complement strand
TGTTAAAGAACATTGGTTGGGAAGCCCTACTTACGAAGAAGTGGCCGATGATGGAAGAACAGACTAAGGAGTTCTTGGCGTCCGCTTCTGTGCGGAAGAGCTCAGGAAACTGGCCGAGCCATCTGACTTTTAAGATGGGGGGAACACGCTATACTTTGGAGTGCAAGGAATTAGATGCGATTTATGGGTTCGACGAGGAGGCAAGATATGTCCCTGATGAGTTCAACCCCAAGGATTGTTGGCAGATGCTCTCCGGCGAGACTGTTCTGGGCACTTTGAGAATGAAGCTGGCTAAGGCTTCTCTTATTCGGAACCCGATTCTGCGGTACATCCACAAGACGGTGGCGAACTCGGTCTCTGGTCGCCATGAGACCAACAACGTCATTATGTCGGAGCTCTTTATGCTCCATTTCCTGCTTGCTGGAGCTCCCTTCTCCATGGCTGCTGTGGCTATGGACAACTGGAGCCGACCTCCCACTCGCTCCAACATCTATTGTGGAGGTCTGATTACTCCGATCCTCGATCATTTCTAGATCCCCAGGGAGGGCATGGAGGTGCCACCATCTGTGGTGGACCTCCAGGTACTTACGTTGGCCAAGTACATATCCGCCGTCCGGGAGAATGCTTTTCTGTATAAGTTGGTGGGCGATGCCTGGTTTATGTTGCCAAATACTGCTGCTACCTCGATCATCGCTCCTAACTCCGAGGCAAATTTGTTGATGGAGTCACCCGAGCACAGAGCTCGATGGTTCCAGAATAGGCGTGATGGTACCTATGGGTTATATGAGCACAATGCTCCAGCCCAGGAGGACGACGATGATGAGTCCACCGACGAGGAGGAGCCACAACATGAGCAGGGGACCGGGACGTCCTCAGCTGGAGGCCGTCGCGCATGGCAGACCGAGATGCTAGAGACGATGCAGGGCATGTCGTCCTCGATGGCTGGACTGGATTGGAGGATGGCAGGGTTGAGCACGGAGATGACGGGATTGAGGGCTGATATGGGAGCCCAGAGGACGTGGATAGAGAAGAGGTTCACTGGGGTGAACGACAGATTGTCCAGCGTAGAGACGGAGCTACATGATTTGATTGATCGGTTCCCATCCTACTATCAGAGGCGCAGGCGGAACTCTGATGCTCCGGGAGGTTCTCAGCAGTGATTGCTGCCCTTTGCGTCTTTTCAAACTTAGTTTCTTTGAACTAAGTTTGGGGGGTTGGACGGACGGACGCCGGTTTCCCCTCTTATCCCTATCCCTTACTTGTTATGTTTTGTTGAACTGATTTACTTGCTTTCTTAGTTATACTGAATTTGGTTAGGATTTAATTGATGGAGTAATTCGATTTGGTTGTAAAATGATTAATCTTTGTCTAATAAAGATTATGATGTTTGGAATCTCCTGGATTTTGTGTTGTTATGGTGATGTTACAGGTGGATTAAGCGATAACAAGCGGAACCATGCCGAAATTCTTGTGTTTTCTTCCTGGTAACTGTCGGAAGTAGGGTACACTCATTCTTATCTAACTCTAACACTTTGTATGAATTGAAAGATTGGTTCTGAATTTGAGTGCTTGCAAGTGAGGTGTGCTTGATTGTGATAACTTAGGCTTGAGATTGAATTCTTGACGAGGCATGAACATGATTTGAATCGTTTGAGCTCATGATGCATGCTTTTGATTGAACAAATTTGGCATTTGACGTCATGTTATATTAATGCTTAGAACTCAACAACTTTAACTTGTGAGGTTTGAGCCCAAAGAGTCCATTTGATCTCATTTTTTATTTATTGTGAGAGGCAAGCACAAGCGGAATGAGTAGAGTCTGTCAATGCCACGTAGTTTAACATGTACATTGAACTAGAAAATGATCTTAGGCCATTCCTTCTTAGTACCTACCTTTGATATTATTGGAGTATAAGGTGGAAACATAATTGCCCAAACCATTGTTTCGGAGCCACTTTGAGCCTTGAATTCTTTCATGTGTGTTTAGGAACAAGTTGTGGTTTGGGATGAGTTGAGATGAGAAGAAGTGAGTGCTTGAATTGAATTCTCGGAGTGAGTGAAATGATGATTGAAAAAAAAAAGGGGAAGAAAAAAAGGAAGAAGGAAAAGAATAAAAATAGATATCTATATTGTGTGGGAAAGAGAACAAGAAAAGTGAAAAAAAAAAGAGAAAGAAAATAAAATGATTGGAAGAAGGTTGAATGTATGTTCAGAAAAAAAGAGAGAGAGAGTGAGAACTCATTAGGTTGTAGAAAATAAGTCTGTACGTATTTGTTGAAGGGTTGATTGGTTGAATGTTGAGAAAAGGGGTTGGGATGAATGAGTCACTTTTGCCTAAAACACCCTACCTGTTAGTAAGCCACGTTACAACCCGATAAAAGTCCTATTTGATTCTAGAACGATGTTTCAATGTGAACAAATGTGGCAGAGATGAACGATATGAATGAAACTTGTGTACTTGTGCTTGAGTGAAAGAAAGAAAATTTTTACCTTATACAGTTGAGTGTGAGTGTTACTCCTTATATGACCACATGCTGGTAAGGTTGAGTTCTTTGCATTAATCTAAACATGGTAGCTAATGAAAACTTTGTGAGATTGAAGTATGCATTGATAGATAGTGGTGAGCTGTGAAGCATTGCACCAAGCGAATGAAAATCTAGTTTTTGTTTTTGATTGAGGACAATCAAAAGTTTAAGCTTGGGGGGTTTGATATGTGCGTAATTTGCATTACTTTTGGGGTTGAATTGAATGGATTTATGAGAATTAAGTGCACAAATCACACACATATCTCTTCTTTTCATTGATTTTCCTTCACTTGGTGTCCGTGAGTTGTTTTGAGTGTACAGGGCATGAAAAGTGTTTGAAATTCGAGTTTTAGAGCTAAATTGAGGCTTTGGCCGAAGCAAATCCCGCTCTGGATGCATATGTCCCGTTAGGGACAGGAAAACAAGAAGTTTACCAAAAATTCGAGGCCGGTCCCGTTCGGGACGCCTTGGTCCCATTCGGGACCGAGGCTCGGGAGGCAGCTGTGGCGTTCGGGATACGTCATTTTGGCGTGAATTTGAGGAGATGGAGATGAGAGGCCATAGCCAATCCCGCTCGGGATGGAACCATCCCGTACGGGATGGGTCGGGACCTTCGGGTTCTTCCTTCGATCCATTCTGCATGGGATGGATAATTGCAAAGGGTGATTCTATTCGGGATCCATCTGTCGGGCTGCGGATTTCTGAACTATAAAAGGCCAAGGAATGGAACAGATTAGGGGTTCGACTTTTGCAAACCCTAGAGAGACTAAGGCATGAGTTAGAGGCTATTTTCACTTCTCAAGGCTGGAAATTGAAGGTGGAAGGAAGGATTCGAAGCTGATTTTGAAGATTCATCCTTAAAATCCTAAGCTTCCTTGTTCTCCTTTCTCTTCCATGTTTTACTTTGGGATTGTGACGATTTTCATTGTAATTATGAGTAGCTAAATTCATTGTTGTGGATTTGGATGTGATTGTGATTGATTTGAATATTGTTTGGATTTGAGTAATTGAATTTTCAAGGGTTTGATTATTATTGTGAGTTTGAATTTGTGTTCCTTTCATGATTGATCACCATGTGTTGGAAAGTATGTCTCAATGAACTAACTTGATAGGTTTGTGAATTAGAGGGGATTGCAATAATAATTAGGTAATGATTCACTTAGAAGATGGGTGAATTGATATCTAGGTCATTGTGTTCTTGAGCTTTTGGGAGTTAACTGAAATCAACATACCTAGACTTAGGTTGAGATTGAAGTTAATCGACAGTTATTGCACCGGTACTAAGGGTTTTAACTAGATTTCGATGAACCGACCCAAACTATTGATTGAAATTGGTTAGTAAAGTTAGCAAATCCAAGCATATTCATAATTTACCCAAATCCATCCTATATTCCTCAACTACTCTCTCTTTGGTAATCTTAAGTCAGTTATTTAGCATTTTAATTAATTAATTGCATTAATCGTAGAATTTAAGTAGTTTAAAATTGATCTTTCAAACCATTTTATCGCGTCTAGATATTGAGTTCCAAAATCAGTCCATTTTACTTAAACAACGGGTGAATTGAGTCTTCGTGTTCGATAATTTTTACTTGATAAAATAATACTGCATCAATGCTACAACCCATTTGGTAATTCGTCAACATCTTCTTCTTTCTTAAAATAATTTTTCTCAAAAAATTCTTCTATTGCTGACTCCAGAACTCCTACAGAAAAACACTCGTCAGAATCATCATGGACCTTCATAGCATTGAACAAGTTAAAAGTAGCTTGTTCGTCTTGTACTCTCATAATTAACTCCCCTTTTTCTACATCAATAAGTGTTCTCCGTGTGGCAAGGAATGGTCTCCCCAGAATAATAGGTACCTCCCTGTCTGCTTCATAGTCTAAAATGATAAAGTTTGTAGGAAATATAAACTTATCTACCCTCACGAGCACATCTTCAATCTTTCCTTCAAGATGTACAATCGACCTATCAGCTAATTCAAGAAAAATAGTGGTAGGTCTAGCCCCTCCAATGCCCAACTTTTGAAAAATTGATAAGTGATGGGTTTTGTATACTGAAAGCATTTATTACAATGTGTATACAACAATTTATTTCTTCTATCTGTTAACAATCGTACATGTATGAACAATGGTATCCTCTTGTCTCACCGATAGGGACGATCATACGGCGTGTTGTAGATCGCAGAAGACAGTATGATCACTTGACCTAGTGAGACATAAACATAATCACAGCCGAGACAGCGTATGAGGATACGTTTGTCCGGATGGCTACGGCATTGTCGGAATAAGTAGTCTGTCTTGGTTACTTGACGTGCTGGTACGCAGAGGTGGCGTATTGATAGACCGCAGTGAGATATATTCATCTGTCTGACATCAGCGAATAAAAGATCTCGTTATATTGATTGAGTCCAAACCCTAACGAAGGTTCAGGGGTTTGCACGGGTTGACTGATGCTTTGACTTGCCATGGTGGAGAGCCAACACAGTGCGCTTGTATATCCGCATCTTGGGTAACAGCAGTTCGTGTAGTACCGCCTGAGACTGAACTTACGTAACCATATCCGAGTAATAGGATGGGGACATTCCCTGAGGAGCTCAATAACATTCATCGTGCCAAAGTCCTGCAAGCTGATTAAGTTCAGGCACGAGTGGTACTACTCAGGAATTATAAGATATTAATTAATTGTAGTTAGAGCTTGTCAGAGGCTCCGATTAATTAATGAATGTCCGGTAACCTTAAATATGGGGATTCTCAATTAATGCAACCCGTTCTCACAACGTGGTAATAAAGGGGTAGGTCAGTATTAATTCTGTGGTGAAAAAGAATTAATATTAATTAATTAATTGTGTCCTGAGTTGTGGACATGGGAATTAATTAATTTATAGGCCCACTTTATTATTTGCATTAGGTCCCAGGTCTGGCCCAATAAGTGTGCTGAATTGAGCCCAGGAGCCCATTAGGGTTTTATAACCCTAGGTCTATAAATACACCTCTCACTCTCTGAAACCCTAGCCACTTCATAACACAATTTGAAAAACCCTAGATCTAGAGAGTGAGAGAGGGGGCGCCGACTTCAAGGGAGAAGGAGGAGAATTTTCGAATTCTGGTCCTGCTCAAGCCACAGATCTACGGAGTCCTCACCAGTAGTAGATCTGAACAGCACCGGGACACAGATCTGAAGACCTGATCTGGAGAACAACGGATTTCTTCTTTCCCTTTCTTTATTTTCGAATTTGTTCTTGAAATTAGGGTTGCTAATTTCTGTTTCCGCAGACAAATTCGATTTGCGTGGTTGAATTGAAGTTTGGAATTCAAACGCAAAAGATCGGTACAGACCCTACGGAATTACGGTAATCTCTCAATCCACAATCTCATATTAAATTCGTAGGAGCATGCTAGGTCTTTGAGTAATTTAATTGTGAGCAATATCCATAGATCCGATCCGGTTCATTTGGTTTTGGTGATTCAGTTCACGGTAAAATCCTACAATTGGTATCAGAGCCAGGTTTCTGATTATGGCTCTATTGTTCATAATTAAATTCATTATGCATGTATGAATTTATTGTTTATTGTGGATGTTGGTTTTTGTTCCTCGTGGCAACCCGTTGATTCAGCTCGCGGTGGTTTATCCGTGTAGGGTTGAATCATTCTGTAAAATCATGAGAAAATCCATGATTAGAATAGATTTGAAATTGTAATAGAATAGTTTATGTAATTTTTTCAAATTTTGTTATTGAACAGGTCGAGGGCGAAGAACGAAGATGGAGCCGACGCAGGGCCGGCGAGACCACGGCGGGGCAACGGCGGCGCGGCACACAGGCGCGGGCGGCCTGCGTTCACGAGGCACGCCACGGGCGCGGGCGCGCGCGGGTGCGGTCCAGCGTGGGGGGAAGGGCGCGCAGCGTGCTGAGCGCGGACGCGGCTGGCCGGCGGCGGCGGCGGCGGCGGCGGTCGGCAGCAGCTTCGATCGTCGTCGGCTGCTGCTGTCCCGTAGCGGTGGCTCGTGTTTTGATGGTTTGTACAATCCTGTGTAAACCCTAGGTTTGCATTAGGGTTAAGGCAAATCATCAGATCACAAAGGCCTAAAAATCCAAAAGATTTGGTGTATCAAGATTTGGAGGCCTTGAAGATTTGAGAAGATTTGAATTTATCCATTAAATTCAAAATTCAAATTGTAATAGATAGATTTTATTTCTACTTAATTTTTGGGGCCACGAGGAATTTTTGTTTGCCTTAATTGTCCTCGTATGATATGTGATTTATTTATGTGCGCAATTAAGCATGTGTAGATAATAGGAAAAGCATGATTTACTGCTTTTATTATTTACAGCTTTCCAAGCATGCTTATGTGATTAATTTCTTTTGTTGGATTATATTTTGGGAAATTTTGGGCTTGTTTAATTACATGCAAAAATTTGGGAAATATAATGACAAAAGGAAATTATGTGTGCGCATAAAGAAACCTTTTAAAAGAAAAATACTTAGCAGATTTTTTAATTAAAATCAAAAGACCTCCACAAAGCGGTCCTAGGCTGTAAGTGTATCTCTCGTTCTAGTAAACGTCTACGAGTGTAGCTTGCTAGTTCCCGGAGGTGCATGGGTACGGTTGTTGAGATTTCTAGACAAACAATTTAAATCATGTGAATAGTGGGAGGGCTTTGCGTAAACGTCTACGAGTGTAGCTTGCGTAGACCTCTTTCACAATTATTCTAGGATTGATTTAAATTAAAGATAACAAAAGCTTTGAGGGCTGTGCGGTATAGTTGCGTGCCATGCTAAACTGTCTCTTTTGGCCGGAGTTAAATTTGTGGTTAATTGCTTAGAAGCATCTTAGAATATAATGCAAGAATTGCATCCCTGTTCTTGAGAGATGACTTGGTCTAAGGTTTTCACTAATTATTAATTTCTAGTGTTAAAAGCATCCTGACATGGTAGTGAAATTAAATGGATTGGGGCTTAAAACCCGCAGTTCTGGTCGAGGGTGACATCGTAAACGTCTACGAGTGTAGCTTGCGGTGGGAACTCTTGGGCAATTAGTGGAAAACATTTGTATTTGATTTATTAAAATGTTTTCAATGCATTTGTTTTCGAAGTTCAACATGTATGTTGTCATTTAAGATTCTTTATTGTTTCAGATATGTCTATGTCTAATGTCATCAATATTCTCGCACAAAACACTCTAACTGGTCCAAACTTCCTGGAATGGAAACGCAATCTCGAATACCTCCTGATTGCAGAAGAACATATGTTCGTTCTGCAAGTACTTCGTCCCATAGTGCCAACTGCTGAGTCCTCTCAAGAGGAAATAGACTATTATAACAAGTGGGAGAAATCAAACAATGTAGTCAAGTGCTACATGATGACCACTATGTCGAAAGTCTTGCAGCAGCAACATCAGCACCATAGGGATGCCTATGACATTATGTTAAGTCTGACGGCGACCTATGGGGAAACTGATAGAGCTGTCAGATTCAATCTCATGAATGAAATCGCGAGTAAGAAAATGACTGATGGCACCTCAGTGAGAGAGCACGTGGTTACCATGACTCACCTCATGGATGAACTGACAGTGCATGGTGGAGGTATCGACGCTGAGGCTAAGGTCGATATCATACTGAACTCTCTACCCAAGTCCTTTGAGAGTTTTAGACTGAATGTTGTCATGAACAAGAAAGAGTATACTCTTAACGAGTTACTCAATGACTTGATGGCAGCTGAATCGGTCATGAACCTCAGAAGGTTGCCTTGGCCACTTCTGGTAATCTCTCTGCTGTACTGAAAAGTATGAAGCGGAAGAAAGGGATTAAGAAGTGGGCCAAGAAGACACCTATGAAGGATGGTGGGGCTGGGAAAAAGCCTAAGGTGGCGGCAGAAAGGGACAGGTGCTTCAGGTGTGGTAAGAAAGGACATTGGAGGAAAGATTGTCAAGCCAACAAAGCTAGACAAGGTATGCCATTTTGCATGTATAACTGCAAGCATGGTTAGAGTTAGTTGTTGCTCTCCGGAGCTGTAAGCACTGACTTGTTGATCATGTTGTTGTACTTTGCAGGGGACCGTGCCGACAAGGCTGGTGAATGATGGCAAGAAGATACCAAACTGGATAAAAGCAACGTTCTATGACGGAGCTTCATGGAGTTTTTCCTTTCCTTATGTTTTTGATGTTTTAAGTACATTTGAGTTTTATTTGTGGGCCGTGGTTTATCCGCAGGACAAATTTTATCAACTATCTATGAATGTTTGTTATTTATGATTTCAATTGTTGAAGATAACAATGTCATTCATTATGTAATGTTGATTTATACTCTTTATGCTACTTTGATCAAAACATGTCCGCTAGCATTGCATGTAATTCATCCGTAATTGATAATCCTAGGAAGAGAAAACTTACTTCTTCTGATAAGGATCTTACATATCTCTGGCACTTGAGACTGGGTCACATCAGCTTGAAGCGGATTCAGAGACTTGCAGATGATGGTACATTGGACTTAGTCCGGGCTGTACCTTATCAAGTCTGTGAATCCTGCATCGAGGGCAAGATGTCAACTAGGCCTTTCAAGGCTAGTCAGTCTCGAGCAGAGGATGTGTTGGAGTTGATCCATTCTGACTTGTGTGGACCGATGTCCACGCAGGCTCGTGGAGGGTACGAGTACTTCATCACTTTCATTGACGATTACTCAAGGTACGGATATGTTTACCTGCTTCGCTACAAGTCTGAATGCTTTGAGAAATTCAAAGAGTTCAAGGCTTATGTAGAAAAGAAGGTCGGGAAAACTATCAAGTCGTTGCGATCTGACCGTGGTGGCGAATACCTCGGTAACAAGTTCCTGCAGTATTTGTCAGAAAATGGGATTACATCCCAATGGACTGCACCGGGTACTCCCCAGCAAAATGGTGTAGCTGAAAGAAGAAATAGGACTCTTCTAGAGATGATAAGATCAAAGATGAGTTATGCAAGCTTACCTATTTCGTTTTGGGGCTACGCATTGGAGACAGCGGCTTACGTGCTTAATGTGGTGCCTTCTAAATCAGTTCCTAAGACGCCTTCTGAGCTCTTCCTTGGTCGCAAACCTAGTTTGTGCAAGTTTAGAGTATGGGGCTGTCCGGAACAAGTACTGTCGAAGGAACCTGATAAGTTAGAAAGCAGGTCAAAATTAATGTTGTTCATAGGGTATCCCAGGCAAACGAAAGGTGGTTACTATTAGTGCCCTGAGAGTCAAAGAGTCGTTGTTAGCACCAACGCTAGATTCTTGGAGGATGAGTATGTGAGTAATCACAAGTCAACGAGTGATATCGTTCTTCAAGAAATTGAGAACGAGAATGCAATTCCAAGGGAAGGGGAACGTGTAGATGTGGGTGCTCCTGTGAGAGGTATAGCACCACAGACACGTTCTTCAGTGCAAGGTGCAGGACCACAAGTCACTGCACCTACTACTGACACGGCACAGATGCCTCGTCGTAGTGGGAGAGTTATTTTCCAACGGGAAAGGTACATGTTTGTGGGTGAGTCTTCGGACTTGATCCTGGAAGACGGAAATGAGGACTCTGACCCACTGACTTACGAAGAGGCAGTGCAGGACAAGGATGTTGCCAAATGGCGTGTCGCCATGGATTCTGAAATAGAATCCATAACTGCTATGGATGTATACCAGAAAACTGATTTGCCGGATGGCTTTAGGGCCATAGGGTGCAAATGGGTATACAAGAGAAAGAAAGGGGCAGATGGAAAGATTACGGCCTTCAAGGCCAGGCTGGTGGTAAAGGGTTATAGTCAGAAAGAGGGCATTGACTATGATGAAACCTTTTCACCCGTAGCCATGCTCAAATCCATCCGGATACTCCTTTCCATAGCTGCGCATATGGACCTCAAGATCTGGCAGATGGATGTCAAAACCGCTTTTCTAAACGGTTACCTTGAAGAAGGTAGGGACATCTATATGCAGTAACCCGAGGGTTACATAAGCAAGGGCGAAGAACATCTTGTCTGGAAGCTTAAGAAGTCCTTGTATGGACTTAAGCAAGCTTCAAGGTCGTGGAACTTACGTTTCAACGATGTGATTAAATCCTATGGATTTGCACAGTTGGAAAATGAAAGTTGTGTTTACCGACTTTGTGTCAGTGGGAGCGTGGTCTTCCTTGCACTATACGTTGATGACATACTCCTATTTGGAAACAACGAGGGAGTGATGTCCGAAGTCAAGGTTTGGTTATCCGAACAGTTCTAGATGAAGGATCTGGGTGAAGCTGGCTACATTCTTGGGATTAAGGTCTTACGAGATCGTAAGAGAAGAATGTTGAGCTTATCCCAGGCATCCTATTTGGATACTGTGATAGCCCGGTTCAGCATGCAACTCGCCAAGAAAGGCTTGCTGCCCTTCCGACATGGCGTTCATCTTTCTAGTGGGCAGTGTCCTCAGACACAGCGGGACAAAGACGAGATGAGTCTTGTACCATATGCTTCGGCAGTGGGTAGTCTCATGTATGCGATGCTGTGTACCAGGCCAGATATCTGTTATGCCGTTGGCATGGTAGCCAGATATCAGTCTAACCCTGGACAGGCGCACTGGACTGCTGTAAAGCATATCCTCAAGTATTTGAAAAGAACTAGGAATTTCTGCCTAGTTTTTCAAAGTGAGGATTTGTGCCCTGTGGGTTATACGGACTCGGATTTCCAAGGGACCAGGATGAGAAGAAATCGACCTCAGGTTATGTGTTTACCCTTGGAGGTGGAGCTGTATCTTGAAGGAGCTCAAAGCAGAAATGCATTGCTGACTCCACCATGGAGGCGGAATATGTCGCCGCCTCCGACGCCTCGAAAGAGGAGGTGTGGCTACAGAACTACCTTTTAGAGTTGGGCGTGATTCAGAGTTTGCCAAAGAGCATCACAATTTATTGTGATAACTCTGGTGCAGTTGCAAACTCAAAGGAACCGCGGTCTCACAGGGCAAGCAAACACATAGAGAGAAAGTACCATATCATACGAGAAATCGTATCGAGGGGCGATGTGCTGATTAAGAAGATTGACACTGCTGACAATCTTGCTGATCCGTTTACAAAGAGTTTGCCGCAGAAAGTTTACGAAAGACATATTCGTGAGCTGGGTCTGAGGTGGATGCCGACCATTGATAGTGGTAAGAGACAGCAGACAAGATAGACAAACTGTATACTCTGTAATAGCTTAGTTATGCTTTGAGTATAAGTGGGAGATTGATGGGTTTTGTATACTAAAAGCATTTATTACAATGTGTATACAACGGATTATTTCTCCTATCTGTTAACAATCGTACATGTATGAACAATGGTATCCTCTTGTCTCACCGATAGGGACGATCATACGGCATGTTGTAGATCGCAGAAGACAGTATGATCACTTGACCTAGTGAGACATAAACATAATCACAGCCGAGACAGCGTATGAGGATACGTCTGTCCAGATGGCTGCGGCATTGTCAGAATAAGTAGTCTGTCTTGGTTACTTGACGTGCTGGTACGCAGAGGTGGCGTATTAATGGACCGCAGTGAGATATATCCGTCTGTCTGACATCAGCAAATAAAAGATCTCGTTATATTGATTGAGTCCAAACCCTAACGAAGGTTCAGGGGTTTGCACGGGTTGACTGTTGCTTTGACTTGCCATGGTGGAGAGCCAACATAGCGCGCTTGTATATCCGCATCTTGGGTAACAGCAGTTCGTGTAGTACCGCCTGAGACTGAACTTACGTAACCATATCCGAGTAATAGGATGGGGACATTCCCTGAGGAGCTCAATAACATTCATCGTGCCAAAGTCCTGCAAGCTGATTAAGTTCAGGCACGAGTGATAAGGTTTGAGTGGTACTACTCAGGAATTATAAGATATTAATTAATTGTAGTTAGAGCTTGTCAGAGGCTCCGATTAATTAATGAATGTCCGGTAACCTTAAATATGGGGATTCTCAATTAATGCAACCCGTTCTCACAACGTGGTAATAAAGGGGTAGGTCAGTATTAATTCTGTGGTGAAAAATAATTAATATTAATTAATTAATTGTGTCTTGGGTTGTGGACATGGGAATTAATTAATTTATAGGCCCACTTTATTATTTGCATTAGGTCCCAGGTCTGGCCCAATAAGTGTGCTGAATTGAGCCCAAGAGCCCATTAGGGTTTTATAACCCTAGGTCTATAAATACACCTCTCACTCTCTGAAACCCTAGCCACTTCATAACACAATTTGAAAAACCCTAGATCTAGAGAGTGAGAGAGGGGGCGCCGACTTCAAGGGAGAAGGAGGAGAATTTTCGAATTCTGGTCCTGCTCAAGCCACAGATCTACGGAGTCCTCACCAGTAGTAGATCTGAACAGCACCGGGACACAAATCTAAAGACCTAATCTGGAGAACAACGGATTTCTTCTTTCCCTTTCTTTATTTTTGAATTTGTTCTTGAAATTAGGGTTACTAATTTCTGTTTCCGCAGACAAATTCGATTTGCGTGGTTGAATTGAAGTTTGGAATTCAAACGCAAAAGATCGGTACAGACCCTACGGAATTACGGTAATCTCTCAATCCACACAATCTCGTATTAAATTCATAGGAGCATGCTAGGTCTTTGAGTAATTTAATTGTGAGCAATATCCATAGATCTGATCCGATTCATTTGGTTTTGGTGATTCGGTTCACGATAAAACCCTACAATAAGGGCATCAAATTCACACTTTCTCCTAAGTCACATCAGGCCCTACCCACATCTCGGCCTCCAATAGAACAAAGAATAGTAAAACTTCTTGGACCCTTTAACTTAGTTGGGATTTATCTTCTTAAATCTCCACCTACTTTCTCAAACAATGAAATTGTTTCAAACTCCTTCAATCTCTTTTTCTTTGGCAGGATGTCCTACAAAAACTTCACATAGGCTGGCATCTGCTCAAGTGCCTCTACCAGTAGAACATTGATATGAATTTGTTTCAGCATTTCCAGGCTTCCTTGGTTACAGCAGTCCCTGATGATGATCATTCTCCTGCTTCCAAATTTTCAGCCCGTCTCTCTTCAAACTGTTTTCCACTTCGCAGTGTAACAACTTTACACTGCTCCATTTCACTCATTGGATTCTCAGTGTTACTAGGCAATGACCCAGGTGGTCTGCTCCTTAATTCATTGGCTAGCTGACCCATTTGCACTTCCAGACTTCTTGAGGAAGATGCTTGGCTTTGAATAAGAGCATCTTGGTTTTTAAGCTGCATTTCATTTCTAGTCATGAATTCCTTCATCATTTCCTCCATGGTTTTTTCTTGTTTAGGAGGTGGAGCTTACAAAATTTGCTGCTGATTATAGCCTCCTTTGTAATGATGTTGCTCCCTTGCTGCCTTTTGCTGCATCATTTTGATGCCCTTGTCCAGACCAGGAAAAGTTCGGATGATTTCTCCATCCAATGTTATAAGTGTTCGAATATGGGTTATTAGTCAGATGATGATGATTTTTGTTCCCCATATAACAAATTGAAGCTGGGTTTGATGGACATTCCTCAAACTGGTTTGCTTCCCCACAATAAATACAATCCAGCACCATTGAGGTCTCTGTAGGCATTGGAGCTGCTTTAACTGAACCAGTATTTTTCTCAATGCTTTTCATAGTTGCTCCTAGGGCCTCCATTTGCGCGGTCAGAGCTTTCATTGGATCAACTTCTAACACCCCTGCTATCTTAAGTGTGGAAATAGCTGCTGCCCTAGAGTTAGCCCAAAAATAATTGTTAGCAGCTACGTTGTCCAAAATTTCACAAGCTTCATTGTATGTCTTGTCCAGCAATGCTCCTCCAGCTGTAGCATCTATCATAATCATTGAATTTCCAGTCAACCCATTGTAAAAAATCTTCATTTGGATACAATAAGGTATCCCATGATTTGGGCATCTTCTCAACAACTCTTTAAATCTCTCCCATGCTTCACTCACAGATTCATCCTCTTGCTTAAATGCCATGATTGCATTCTTACATCAAGAATTTCTGGTTGGAGGAAAATACATCAGTCAAAAGGTTTCTGTTAGCTTATTCCAAGTGGTTATAGACCCTGGTGGCAGATTAGTGAGCCAGGTTTTAGCACTATCCCTTAAGGAGAAAGGGAACAACCGCATTCTCAAGGCCTCGGGTGTAACTCCTTGTAGCTTGAAATTAACACAGATTTCCAAGAAATACTTCAGATGCAAATGCGGATCCTCTGTAGCATGTCCCCCAAACCGCCCCAAACTTTGCAGCATTTTTAAACATCACCGATTTCAATTCAATGTGCTGTGTTTAAACTTCCGGTCTCACAACCCCTGGATCAAACTCCAAGAACCTTGGTGCTGTATAAGTTCTGATTATCCTATCTTTTTCATCAGCATGATTAATTACCTCCCTTTCTTGCTCAATTCCCCAAGGAACTGCTTCAGCTATCTTTCTAGCTTTTTGCTTTCTTTTGTTCTTTCTGAAAGTTCTTTCAATCTCTGGGTCGAATAAGAATAGTACTTTGTTTGTCTCCTCACTCATGCACTATCAACATTCCCTATAATTAATGAAAATATTTAGTTTCCTATAACTTCAATCAACTAACTGCACATATAAATTCAAACAATACAATAGCATTCAGACTCAATATCAATCACCCTCCGGCAACGGCGCCAAAAAATTGTTGTTTTGTGCTAGTAACTATGATAAATATACGCAAGTGCACGTATGTCTTAACAAGTAATACAGATCTAAGTCCAAATATCGTACCCAAGGGAGTGAAAGTGAGTTGTGCACATCATATTGTTTGAAAATTAAGATGTATTTGTAACTTTTCTAATCTAGAATTACAAGAAAGCATATAAAATAAAACTAAACAGTGCTAAGGAAAGTAATAATGTTTCTTCCCACAAAATAATCATAAACGATTCATATATTGATCTACACAATAATGAAATATACTTGGGTCGTCTACTATTGGTTATCTACTATCCTATATGTTGCAACATTGTTCAGACATTAACTCTGGTCCTTGCAACCACACTTTCCTTTGTTTAGACTATTTTCACAGCACTAAATCTTTGTTTTCTTGCTAGCCTTCATATGTCTATGATAGGTTTTACTTTCCAACACACTATTCAGAACAGGGGTTCTTGCAAGTCTTAGATTCTATGCATCTCTAGACAAGAAATTAAGATTGATCACGACATCCTCAACCTAGATCTCCTATCGGTCTCACTAGGTGATATCTCCACCTGCCACTATTGTGATTACGTAGACAAACAAATCAAAATCAAGATCAAACACTAGATTTAACAAAGGAACAACTTCAGCATATATTCAAGTAGAAAAACCAGTTAACAACCCAAGCTTAAAAGGTTTAGCTCATGCTTACAAAAGATGGATAGAAAATGATATTCGAGTTCATATCTTTAACCATTCACTGTGCAAAGATAATAAATAGAACTGGACATAAATTTAAAATTATTCAAGCTCCTTCTCAGCATCAACTTCACTCCTCACGAACTCCAGATTCTTTCTTGCTCGAACACCCACACTGATTCTCTTCTCTCGCCCCCAATCCGTCTATCTCTTGTCCATCCATCTCTTCCAAAATATCTCTTTTTTCTCCATTCGGCTTCATCCCAACTCTACACGTGGATCCTCAATCTGCCTTCCAACTCTGGCGAACCTCCTGGTTGACATTTGTCTTGCTTTTGGGACAGGATCTGAAAAGTGCAGAAATCCTGTCTGCTGTGGTCCCAAGTGTTCCTCAATAGAGTTTTGGCCATGTTGTTCCCATGTTGTGACATTATACCTGCTCTCCATGCGCTTGCTATGCTCCAGCATGATAAGACCTGTGATACTATTTGAACAATTCCTTCGCAAAAATTCATAAATAGCTCAAAACACACAATAAAGCCTAAACTTAATAACTTCATAAATCTACCTATATTTTCCTAATTGGACTCATAATTTGCTCACAAGGTTGAGTCCACCATGGCTAGATTATCTTCTAGAACTTGGACTTCTTCTGGATTTGGACCATCTTCTCCAGTGATGGCTTCCACGATCTCTAGGCTTCGATCTTCTAGATTCACTTCATCTGTTTGGGCATCTTTAGGATGGACACCTTCATATCCAAGAAAGTCAGCATCGGTAGGTAAGTCAATCTCAACTTGGCCTACTAATACGATCCTCGCCTGAAGGTTTAGATTGGAGCCCATGAAATAGAATGATTCGACTCTAATATAATTTAGTGCACGAGTTTAACACAATGGTACCAAAGATATAGTAAATAAAATGTTTGATACACGAATGTCTAAGTATAAACTTTAAAAGAGTTTGACACAGCGAAAATAATATTCCGAAGGTTTATAAATCATAAACTCTCGAGAGCCACACGATAAAAAAATTTCACTATTCAAAATAAAGCTTTTACAAGTGAAGAACAAAATACCAAACAAGAT
Organism: Plectranthus barbatus; assembly: GCA_026898455.1. Taxonomy (NCBI): domain Eukaryota; kingdom Viridiplantae; phylum Streptophyta; class Magnoliopsida; order Lamiales; family Lamiaceae; genus Plectranthus; species Plectranthus barbatus. The sequence goes on along the minus strand of JAPKLW010001171.1, from coordinate 63,426 downwards.
AGAAATTTTCCTAATTTCACTCCTTATAAAAATTCCTACGAAAGCAATCACACACAAAACTACACGATACAACCCAATTACTCCTCCAGCGTTGGATTCACTCTCCGGAAATGGATTCAACAACTCGATTTTAGACTTCGTGCCCTTGATGAATGATTGGAAAAAAATTCAGCTTAGAGAGCTCGTATGAATATGTGTCTAACCTCTAAGTCTCTAGTCTTCTTCATGTTCTATTCATTTATTTTGGAGCACACGTACAAGCCTTCCCTTACTTTGCAGAGGAACGTGTCTTCTTCCACGTCTTGACCTGTTCATACAACAAAAATGAACTCCCACTAACTCACGTGTGGGTAAAAAAAGATGTGGAGGTGCTCCCAATTATTTAGGAATAATAATTAAAAATAGAATATAATAAGATATAGTTAATAAACATAATATATTCGAAACCTAATAAATAGGAACTGTAAAAACGTCACTAAACAGATAAATATAAGATTCCTATAAAATAGGAGTTAGTTGTAACAAACAAATTCGAATAACTTTGACCTGTTAAAGTCAAAGGTAAGTAGATAAGGTTTCACAAGTGGATGTCAGAGTTAAACAGTAAGGATAAGATTAGCACCGAACTGTCAAAGCGAGGTAAGTTTGACAACATTGTGTCAAACTTACTTATTCGCACTTCACAATCTCCCCCTAAAGCTTATCCGACCTGTTACCATTCCATATGGATCATCCATAACAAATAACATTCATTGCCACACAAATCCATATGGTGCAACCATAATAAAAGCAATAAAAATATGGATCAACCATAAGCAAAACAAGAACCATTGCATAAGTAAATTATGATGATTACAGGGATTGTGCGAACTCCCCTTGAATCGTAAATATCCAGAAATAGAAAAACATCAAAAACATCAAAACATAACATTTTTTTTAAAAACTGTTTCCAAAGCAAGAGATTTAATAAAGCAGAGCAGAGATCAGAGTCAGTACTACATCCACCATCACCAAGTCTACCCCTAAATGGTAGCAGTTTGGGAAGCTTACTCCAGATCCTGAAGCAACTTTAAGGCCTGCTTGAGAAGTCTTTTGGCCTGTCGGACCTTAGAAGTCTGATCTTGGGAAGAGGTACCAGCAGACATTTCTTCATCCTCGGATATGTAACTCGGAACATATGGCAAGTCTTAGACCCTTGTATCGCCTTTCCTAATCAGAGATTGCTCAAAGACCAGCGGGATGGGATCAGACTTCAACTCTTCTTCCAACGGAGTGATTCTTTGAGATAAGATCAGCGCATGGAGAAGGCATGGATACGGCAGGTTTGTGGAATCAGCTTTGGATACTGCATGGAAAATGTTAGCTCTCGGATATTAAAGATGTTTTTGAAAAACCCTGATGCACGGGTTGAACAACCAAAAGTCCATATATCTCTATCTCTAAGGTCTCTAATGCCAAGACCACCTTCCTTATTCGGTCGAAAAACACGCACCCAGGCCATGGGGTTCGAATTATTCCCCCACACAAACCAATGTATGAGTCGTGTTAGTCTCTCCACTACCACAATCGGCAATGGTAAGACTTGCATCAAATAGTTATCAATACCTTGAACCACAGATCGAACAAGTTCTACGCGACCTGCTAAAGAAAGTGTATTGCTTGCCCATCGATTAATACACCTTGTAACCGCATCAATCAGCGGGGAGTATTTATGAACTTGAAGATTTTTATATGCTAGGGGAATACCTAAGAATTTGAACGGCGAAGTACCAACACGGAACCCAAATAAGTCCACAATATCGTTCACTTCATATGCGTGAGCACTACCTAAAAAGATCTGGGATTTATATTTGTTAACTTCTAAACCTGAAGTAGACGTAAATTCTTTTAGAACCTCATCCATCACACTGAAAGATTCTAATCCACCTTTTCCAAAAAGTAAAAGATCATCCGCAAACAGGAGATGCAAAATTCGTAGCCTTTCACATTTCGGTAAAAATCGTTAATTCGAGCCACAAATCCTATGGTTAAATAAATGAGAGAAGTACTCCATACATAATAAGAATAAGATTAGAGATATTGGATCTCCTTGGCGTACACCACACCTACCTTGAATATTACCATGTGCTCCTCCATTGATAACTATGGAGAATGTGGAACTTGAAACACATATCATGATCTAGTGTATAAATCGTGGATGAAAGCCAATACCATGCAGAACCTCATATAAGAAATTCCACGAAATCGTATCATACGCCTTTTGAAGATCGATATTTAAAAGGCAACGAGTAGCACTCTTGGTACGAGTTCTATCAAACCCACGTAAAATCTCTTGTGCCAATAAGACATTATCACATATATTACGTCCTTTGAGAAATGCAGCTTGGATTGGATCAACTAACTCATGGACAAACTCCATCATCCTGTTAGCAAGGATCTTAGTAATGATTTTGTAGACCACATTGGTACATGAAATAGGTCTAAAATCCGAGACTTTTGGTTCGTGAGACTTTTTCGGTATAAGGGAGACCAAGGTATGATTCAGTTTCTTATGCAACATTCCTTTGTCGAAAAATTCAAGAATTGCATTATTAACTTCATCGTCAAGCATTAACCACGTTTTCTCGAAAAAAGTCGATATATATCCATTAGGCTGAGGAGGTTTATCATCCCCTATACTATTCAGAGCATCTTTAATCTCCAAAAAGAAAATCTTATGTATTGAATGGTTTTTAACATCATCAGCAATTATCTTTCCCTCTAGAAAAACCTTAGGTAGGGACTGCACACGAGGAACCGACCTCCTTAATAGGTTAGTGTAGAGGTCGATAAAAGCCTCTTTTATCCGCTCTATATTATTAATAACATAACCTTGATCATCCCATATGAAAGAGATTGCATTGCGACCATGCTTTCTTTTCAGCATCAAATGGAAGTATTTCGTGCTTCGGTCCGCATTAATCAAATGTATGCTTCGAGCTCGTTGTTTAATGAATTCCTCATCAGCATGATCTAGTCTAGCACATAATTTACGAGTGTTAATCTCTTTTAGCAAGAGATCACGTCGATGAGGTTCAGCATCACGAGCCCGCTGAATATTGTCAAGTTCATGTTTAGCTACTTCAGTTTTTTTGCAAACATGCCAAAACTCTTGGAAATGGAATGACTTCAAACATGATTTGAATCTATCCAATTTGCTCACAAGGTTAGCTTGACAATGTCGATTAACCCTTGATTTTTCCCAATTATCGTTAACTACATTAATGAAATCATTATGTAGCATCCAAAGATTTGAGAATTTAAAGTTGGGTTTAAATCGTGTGACTTGATAAAAAAAAGATAACAAAATGTTTGCTCCATGATTAGAATGTATACCTTTCGTTAAAAATTTCGTTCGACAATATAAGTTATTATCAAACCACGCATCATTAGCAAGTACACGATCAAGTTTTGAGGAATTAGATCCCATGGACCAAGTAAATTTACATCCCGAAGATGGAGTGTCTTGTAAGGTTAAGTAAGAACATGTGTCCGAAAATTCCGTAATCTCTTTTTCCCTTATTCCCGTATTACCAATCCATTCATTATAGTCTAAAATACAATTAAAATCACCCACAACAAGCGCAGGTTCATTTAATGGAACATTATCGATCAATGAGGTTTTCAAGTAATTTTACAATGTATACATTGTTCTTCAATTTTAATAACTTGTACATCAAGTCTATTAGGGTTCCATAATAAAAGGACACAGCCCCAAAGACGAAATTTAAAATAATTACTAAACTTCCAATCCGGAAAGAAACCACTCAAAAATTTATTAAAAGTTCGCATTCTAAATTTAGTTTCCAACACAATAAACATATCTAGAGAAAATTTATTGATCAATTCTTTCATAGCTTGTTGCTTTCAAAGCTTTTTAAAGCCTCGGATATTCCAGGATCCAAATATCATCTTCAACCCCTTCCACGGTCACCTCTCCCACCCCTTCCCTGACTCACAACTCGGGTAGGTACTGTCGCACATCGTGTACGTCCTGCAACTCCTTCAAGTGAGGGCGCCATCACCGGAAGCTCATGGACTATCTCAATCGGCCGAGGTTCGATCGGCTCTTTAGCTTGAACCAACTTGTTAGGGTTGGAGTTTTGCGCATACAATGCCAAAGGCCACGGGCGTCTATTAGTTTCATTTTCAGCATACTCCACTTCATTAGCCCAGGAGCTAATTTTTCAAAGACCAACGGGGTTTCCTGCACTCTCAAACATCAGGTCATGATAAATTCGTGTGTACACTTCGGGGCGATGGCGGTTTTTTGGGAAATGGGACAGGTTTATTCCCATTCACTTGGATGGAGCTTCGCTCATAAACACTAGTCGTAACAGATCCAATAGGATTTGGTCGCACACCTACACTCATAATGGGATTAGGAGAGTCTAAGTATATATGAGTTTTAATAGGTATTTTACCCGTTTTAGAACCTTTGAGGTTTGTTGCATTCTTTGTATTATCCTGACCCACCAAAGGCTCTTCACGGCCGCTTTCTTTAGCCAATCGGGGTTTGTTATGCTTTTGGGGATGGGCTTCGTTTCATGGCTGGTTCTCATCTCCCTCGGCCAAGTCATGGTCCATTTTTTTTTTCAAAATTTTTACAAGATTTGTGACTATGCCCCATTGTTTTGCATCGGGAGCACATCGACGAGTAAAACTCAAACTCCACCAATTGGTCAAAAGATAAAATGAGGAGAGTCGGATTAGCACTTTCTCCTTCAATTCTTCGAGCGCATTCACCAGAACAAGGATTCTCGGGCCATCAACATTTTGTTTGTACATGGTGTATTGGTCAACCTCGATAGGATCTCCCACCATGGAAGCAATCTTGGACAAAGCTCGAGGACTCCAAAGACTGAGAGGAAGGTTAGGGAGAGTGATCCATACCAAAAATTTGAACTCCGGGGAGGAATCAAATCGGAAATTAGTTGGAAGAGAGCACATAACGAAAGGAATCCCATAAATGTATTGAGTACCTTTCACCCTCATGAACTCACGGTCGTCTTTCATTTCGAACCAGAGAATAACCCATCCATTCGAGTGGTAGGATACCTGGCATTTATGCGGCCATCGTTCAACCATTTTTGTAATTGCCTCCTTGCTTGGAAAGCGCCCGCCGTAGAAACCAATGAGGCAAAACCCCAAGCTTGTTCCACTGGGAGAAGGTCATCATTTACATCAATGAAGATGGCATCGTCGACCACTGGTTTTGTAGCATCTTCAGGATCTGGAATTTCTTCTTTCAGAGGTGTCCATCCTTCCAGCAATGCAACCCAAGCTCGCTCATCAACAACTTTGATGTAGATTCTCATACGGGATTTCCAAATGTTGTAGTTGGTCCCATTACAATCCAACACGGGAGGACGACATGGCACACTTGACATATCCATTGTGATAAACTACACTCTGGAATAAAATACTTAGTCCGTCAAGTTGAGGCTCGTGACGCCAGTTGATATAATTTAGTGCCCGAGTTTAGCACAATGGTGTCAAAGACACAATAAATAAAATGTTTGACACATGAAAGTCAAAGTATAAACTTTAAAAGAGTTTGACACTGCGGAAATAATTTTTTGAAGGTTTATAAATCATAAAACCTTGAGAAGCACACGGCAAACAGTTTTCACTATTCAAAACAAAGTTTTTACAAGTGAAGAACAAAATACATAACAAGATAGAAATTTTTCTAAGTTCACTCCTTAGAAAAATGCCTATGAAAGCAATCACACACAAAACTACATGATACAACCCAATTACGCCTCCACCGTAGGATTCACTCTCTGGAGATGGATTCCACAACTCGATAGTAGACTTTGTGCACTTGATGAACGATTGGAAAATGATTCAACCTAGAGAGCTCGTATGAATATGTTCTAACCTCTAAGTCTCTAGTGTTCTTCGTATTCTATTTATTTGTTTTGGAGCACACGTACAAGCTTTCCACTACTTTGCAGAGAACATGTTTTCTTCCACGTCTAATAGTGGGAGTTCCTTTTTTGTGGGTCAGTGTTGGTATCATGGGTGTGGACATTATTAATGCCATTGGGAGGGCTTACTACCACAAAACAACAACGAACCATAAAACCCCTAGTTTCGCAATGCAGATAATTTTGCTAGCAAACCTCTCATCACTCGTGAGGACCGTGCTCTTCCCATGGTCAACAAAACAATGGTCGACAATGCCATCTTCATTTATGTAAATGATGATTGTCTCCCGGTGGAACAAGCTTGGGGTTTTTGCCTCATTGATTTCTACGGCGGGCACTTTCCAGGCAAAGAGGCAACTACAAAAATGGTTGAACAATGGCCGCGTAAATGCCAGGTATCCTACAACTCGAATGAATGGGTGATTCTCCGGTTCGAAATGGAAGACGACCGTGAGTTCATGAGGGCAAAATGTACTCAATACATTTATGGGATTCCTTTCGTTATGTGCTCCCATTTCCCAGACAATTGCCATAGCCCCGAAGTGTACACACGGATTTATCATCACCTGATGTCTTGAGAGTGCAGGAAATCCCGTTGGTTTCTAAAACATTAGGGTTGAAAGACACTAATGACACCATTAGCTCCTGGGCTGATGAAGTGGAGTATGCTGAAAAAGAAAGTAATAGATGCTCGAGGCCTTCGGCACTGTATGCGCAAAACTCCAACCCTAACTAGTTGGTTCAAGTTGAAGAGCCAATCGAACCTCGGCCGATTGAGATAATCCTCACCCTTCCAGCGATGGTACCCTCACTTGAAGGAGTTGCAGGACATACAAGATGTGCGACAGTCCCTACCCGAGCTGTGAGTCGGGGAAGGGGTGGGAGAGGTGATCGTGGAAGGGGTTGAAGATGATTTTTGGATCCTGGAATATCCAAGGCTTTAAAAATCTTCGAAAGCAACAAGATGTGAAAGAATTTATCAATAAATTTTCTCTAGATATGTTTATTGTGTTGGAAACTAAATTTAGAATGCCTACTTTTAATAAATTTTTGAGTGGTTTCTTTCCGGATTGGAAGTTTAGTAATAATTTTGAATTTCGTCCTTGGGAGAGTATCCTTTTATTAAGGAACCCTAATAGACTTGATGTACAAGTTTTTAAAATTGAAGAACAATGTATACATTGTAAAATTACTTGGAAACCTCTTGGTATTACATTTCATCTTGCGGTATGCTATGCGCATAACCCTGTTGCTCAAAGACGAGAACTATGGGAGATTTTAATTGTATTTTAGTCTATAATGAAAGAATTGGTAATATGGGAATAAACGAAAATGACATTACAGAATTTTCGGACACATGTTCTTATTTAACCTTACAAGACACTCCTTCTTCGGGATGTAAATTTACTTGGTGCATGGGATCAAAGTCCTCAAAACTTGATCGTGTACTCGCTAATGATGCGTGGTTTGATAATAAATTATATTGTCGAACGGAATTTTTAATAAAATGTATACATTATGATCATGGATCAAACATTTCTTATATTTTTTATCAAGTCGCACGATTTAAACCCAACTTTAAGTTCTCAAATCATTGGATGCTACATAATGATTTCTTTAATGTAGTTAATAATAATTGGGAGAAATTAAGGGTTACTCGTCATTGTCAAGCTACCCTTGTGAACAAATTGGATAGATTCAAATCATGTATGAAGTTATTCCATTTCCAAGAGTTTCGGCATCTTTGCGAAAAAACTGAAGTATCTAAACATGAACTTGATGATATTCAGCGGGCTCGTGATGCTGAACCTCATCGATGTGATCTCTTTCTAAAACAGATTTACACTCATAAATTATGTGCTAGACTAGATCATACTGAAGAGCAATTCTTTAAACAACAAGCTCGGGGCATACATTTGATTAATGCGGACAAAAGCACGAAATACTTCCATTCGATTCTGAAAAGAAAGCATGGTTGCAATGCAATCTCTTTCATATGCAATGATCAAGGTGATGTTATCAATAATATAGAGCAGATAAAAGAGGCTTTCGTCGACTTTTACACTAACCTATTCGGGAGGTCGGTTCCTCGTGTTCAGTCCCTACCTAGGGTTTTTCTGGAGGGAAAGATAATTGCTGATGATGTTAAAAACCATTCAATACGTAAGATTTTCTTTTTAGAGATAAAAGAAGCTCTGAATAGTATATGCGATGATAAAGCTCCTAGGCCTGATGGATATAAATCATCTTTTTTCAAGAAAATGCAGTTCTTGAATTTTTCGACAAAGGAATGTTGCATAAGAAACTGAATCATACCTTGGTCTCCCTTATACCGAAAAAGTCTCACGAACCAAAGGTCTCGAATTTTAGACCTATTTCATGTACTAATGTGGTCTACAAAATCATTAAGATCCTTGCTAATCGGATGATGGAGTTTTTCCCTGAGTTAGTTGATCCAGCCCAAGCTGCATTTCTCAAAGGACGTAATATATGTGATTACTTCTTTTTTGCACAAGAGATTTTACGTGGTTTTGATAGAACTCATACCAAGAGTGCTACCCGTTGCCTTTTAAAAATCGATCTTCAAAAGGCGTACGATACGATTTCATGGGATTTCTTATATGAGGTTCTGCATGGTTTGGGCTTTCATCCATGTTTTATACACTGGATCATGATATGTGTTTCAAGTTCCACATTCTCCATAGTTATCAATGTAGGTGCACATGGTAATATTCAAGGTAGGCGTGGTTTACGCCAAGAAGATCCAATGTCTCCAATGTTATTCTTATTAGGTATGGAATACTTATTTCATTTATTTAACCTTAGGATTTGTGGCTCAAATTATCGATTTTTACCAAAATGTGAAAGGCTTCGGATTTCGCATCTCCTGTTTGCGGATGATCTTTTACTTTTTGGTAAAGGTGGAATAGAATCTTTCAGAGTGATGGCTGAGGTTCCAAAAGAATTTACGTCTACTTTGGGCTTAGAAGTTAACACAGATAAATCCCAGATCTTTTTAGGTAGTGCTCACGCATATGAAGTGAACGATATTGTGGAATTATTTGGGTTCCATGTTAGTACTTGGCCGTTCAAATTCTTAGGTATTCCCCTAGCGTGTAAAAATCTTCAAGTTCATCAATACTCCCCGCTGATTGATGCGGTTACAAGGTGTATTAGTCGATGGGCAAACAATACACTATCTTTAGCGGGTCGCATATTACTTGTTCGATCTGTGGTTCAAGGTATCGAGAACTATTGGATTCAAGTCTTAGCATTGTCAATTGCGGTAGTGGAGAGAATAACATGACTCATACGTAGGTTTGTGTGGGGGAATTATTCGAACCCCATGGCCAGGGTGCGTGTTTGTCGACAGAATAAGGAAGGTGGTCTTGGCATTAGAGACCTTAAATGTTGGAATCGTGCTTTACTTTTGAAAATGTTATGGAATATTCATTCCAAGACGGATTCGTTGAGGATAAATTGGGTACATATGGAGTTCCTTAGAGATAGAGATATATGGACTTTTGGTTGTTCAACCCGTGCATCGTGGTTTTTCAAAAACATCTTTAATATCTGAGATGGTATAATATCTGCATGTGCGGGTGATATTGTTAAAGCGAAGGAACTTATTTATATATGGTTCGCAGTACATGGTGTGTCTGTTGCGTATGAGTTTTGGCGACCTAAGGGTGAACTGAAGTTTTGGTATAGGAATATATAGTGTTCCTATATCCCACCGAGGTTTTCAGTTACTACTTGGTTTGCCTTACAAGGGAGATTGAAAACCTGTGATCGGTTGCATTTCATTGGTGTTGACATACCAATGGAATGTATATTTTGTGTTAATAATCTGGAATCTAATATACATCTATTTTTTAAGTGTCCTTTTTCAGGTTGGGTATGGAGGCGTATACGAGAGTGGCTGAATTTCTTGCACCGTCCATGTACTCTAGAGAGCTCGCTCAAATGGTGCTTACGGGAGAGGGAGTTTGAAGGTGCTCAAAAAGGCACGGATGACTGCCCTTTTAGCAACTTGCAAATATATTTGGTTTGCACGCAATCGTGGAGTCTTTGAAGGTGAAAGGCCTTTCCAGTCAATGGTGGTGCGGCATATTCAAGAGGATGTGTATAAAATTCTTTATGCAAAATTTCCGATTGAATATGTAGTATTGCATATGAGTCTCAATACAGTTTAGTTTCATGTTTAGGCTAGGAGGGTTGCTCTAGGGGGACTGGTCACCCCCCTCGAGCTTGTCCATCTCGCCTGACTCGTGGGTATGCCTATGTACATTGTTTAACTAGGATTGTCTAGTCACAAAGGGTGGTCGATTTCGTGATGCTAGCTATGTATGACCCATAGGTATGCCTATGTATTTTGTATGGCCTTGAGCCACGAGTACCTTTTAATATATGTATATTTATTTTTGAGAATTAAAAATAGAATATAACAAGATATAGTTAATAAACATAATATATTCGAAACCTAATAAATAGGAACTGTAAAAACGTCACTAAACAGATAAATTTAAGATTCCTATAAAATAGGAGTTAGTTGTAATAAACAAATTTTGATAACTTTAACCTGTTAGAGTCAAAGGTAAGCAGATAAGGTTTGACATGTGGATGTCAGAGTCAAACAGTAAGGATAAGATTAGCACCGAACTGTCAAAGCGAGGTAAGTTTGACAACGTTGTGTCAAACTTACTTATTCGCACTTCACAGACTCAGAAATGACACGGATGCAAACCGAAATTGAACGATGGAAGGATCCAACACCTTTGGATTCAAAAACCTTCAAGTACCGTAGTCCAGAAAAAATCTCGTACGACCCAAGAAGCGAATTGATCCAACAATGAAGGATATACACAAAAACACCACCAATGGATATGACTGTCCGATTGATTAGTTAAAATCAATAATCCTATGGATAAATAGAATTTTTGAAAAGTTTGAGCTTTCAGAAATAAAGGAGAAAACCTCACAAATTATATTAAACTTAAAACTGAATAAATTGTTCCATAACAAGGCCTATTTATAGGCAACTCAAATCCTAAACTAATAAGGAAGCTAATTTCGAAATATATGGAGTCCCTTAGAGATATATGGACTTTTGGTTGTTCAACCCGTACATAGGGGTTTTTCAAAAACATCTTTAATATCTGAGATGGTATAATATCTGCATGTGCGGGTGATATTGTTAAAGAGAAGGAATTTATTTCTAAATGGTTCATAGGACATGGTGTGTCCGTTGCGTATGAGTTTTGGCGACCTAAGGGTGAACTCAAGTCTTGGTATAGGAATATATGGCGTTCCTATATCCCGCCGAAGTTTTCAGTTACTACTCGGTTTGCCTTACAAGGGAGATTGAAAACCTGTGATCAGTTGCATTTCATTGGAGTTAACATACCAATGGAATATGTATTTTGTGTTTATAATCTGGAATCTAATAAACATCTATTTTTTTAGTGTCCTTTTACAGGTTTGGTATGGAGGCGTATACGAGAGTGTGTTGGGAAATTTGGCTA
>JAPKLW010001171.1:8417-45569 GCA_026898455.1 Plectranthus barbatus | reverse complement strand
TCAGCAGTTGGTGCAGTTACTTGTGGATCAAATCCTTGCACTGGCGACCGTGCAATTGGTTCCATACCTTCGAGAGTTACACTCAATCTGCCACGGGGTTTTCCCAATGAAAGCGCATCATCGTCTCCAATTTCTTGGAGAATGATATCACTTTTGGATTTGAGGTTTTTCACACACTCGTCCTCCAAGAATCTTGTGTTGGTGCTAACAACGATCTTCTGATCCTCAAGACAGTAGAAATAACCACCTTTCGTTTGTCTGGGGTATCCCACAAATAGCATTAGCTTGGACCTACCTTCTAACTTATCATGTTCCTTCGACAAAACATATATCGGACAGCCTCACACTCTTATCTTAGACACACTGGGATTTCACCCATGCCAGAGTTCTGAGGGTGTTTTAGGAACTGACTTAGAAGGTATCGAGTTGAGCAGATACACCGTTGTTATTAACGCGTGGCCCCAAAACGAAACAAGCAAGTTCGCATAACCCATCATAGATCTAACCATTTCAAGAAGAGTCCTATTTCTTCTTTTAGCCACACCATTCTGCTGAGGAGTGCCTGGTGCGGTCCATTGGGATGTAATCCCATGCTCTGATAAAAACTGCAAGAACTCGTCACTGAGATACTCACCACCACGATCAGATCGTAATGACTTAATGGTCTTGTTTAACTTCTTTTCTACTTCCACCTTGAATTCCTTGAATTTCTCAAAGCATTCAGACTTATAGTGAAGTAAGTAAACATACCCGTATCTCGAGTAATCGTCAATAAAAGTGATGAAATACTTAAATCCTCCACGACCTTGCGTGGACATAGGTCCACATAAATCAGGGTGGATCAGTTCCAACACATCACTTGCTCGAGACTTACTTGCATTGAAAGGTCTGGTCGTCATCTTTCCCTCTATACAGGATTCACAAACTCGATGTGGAACTACCTGGATTGAATCCAACGTTCCATCATCCACGAGTCTCTTGATCCTCTTTAGATTGATGTGACCTAGTCTCAGATGCCATAGATATGTAAGATCCTCATCAGAAGATGAAAACTTTCTCTTCTTATGATTAAATGAGTTATATGCAGCATTCACGAAAGATTTTTGCAAACAAGTTATGATATAAAGAGAGTCTTTCTGTATCCCACGACAGATAACACCGTTATTGCCATTGATAGTAACATGACCATCAAAAATAACTGAATATCCATCATTTATTAAACAGGAAACAAAAATAAGGTTCCGTCAAAAATCCGGCACATACAGAACATCTCCTAAAATCAAAACATTATCTTGAAAGCATAATGCAGTATCTCCAACTGCTACTGCAGACACACAAGCAACATTACCCATGGAGATCGTCACCTCGTCATCATTCAGCAGCCTTGTCGGCCTGAATCCCTGCAAAGTGTAACAAACATGATCAGTAGCTCCAGTATCCACTACCCACGAATGGGTAGAAACAGATGCTAAACATGTTTCTGTTACAAGTGCTAATGACGTACCTTGTCTAACCCGCTTGGTCAGACAATCCTTCTTCCAGTGACCAATTTTACCACAATGGAAACACTTGCCCTTCTTCCCCGCTGTCTCAGTCTTCTTTTTCCCAGAACTTTTGCTTCCAAAGGCTGTCTTCTTGAATTTCTTTCCAATCACCCCTTTAGCACCTTTCGATGAAGCAGGGCGACTACCGGAAGAAACCAAGACTGCCTTTTTAGGTTGCATGACTGATTCAGCCGCCATGAGGTCACTAAGTAACTCATTGAGAGTGTACTCCTTTTTACTCATGACAACATTCAGCCTAAAGTTCTCAAAAGACTTCGGAAGTGAGTTGAGTATGATATCGACCTGAGCTTCCCCGTCAATATCTCCACAATGCAACGTCAGTTCATCCATGAGGTGAGTCATGGAAACAACATGCTCCCTCACTGAGCTACCATCAGTCATTTTACAACTCACGATTTCCCTCATGAGTTTAAATCTGACAGCTCTATCTGATTCCCCATAAGTAACTGTGAGACTATCCATAATCTCAGTTGCTTTGTCATAGTGCTGATGTTGTTGCTGGAGCACCTTAGACATAGTGGTCATCATGTAGCACTTGACTACATTATTAGACTTGACCCACTTGTCATAGAGGTTCCTCTCCACATCAGTTGACTCAGCAGTAGGGACAGTTGGACACGGAGTGTTAAGAACATATTGATGTTCCTCTGCAACTAGGATATAATCCAAGTTGCGCTTCCATTCCAGGAAATTCGGACCAGTTAATTGATTTTGTGCCAAGATATTTATGACATTATTCATAGACATATCTGAAAACAATAATTGATTAAAGTGAGTACATACATGCAGAACATTGAAACAAATATGCATTGTAACCTTTTGATAAACCAATAAAATTGTTTCCCCCAATTGCCTAGGTGCATCTACTGCAAGCTCCTTTCGAAGACGTTTACAGCAGACCACCTAATCAGACTGCTCTTTGAAGTTCCAATCTTTAATTTCAATTCATGCCAGCTATTCGCCGGCAAATGAAATTAATAATCGGAGATAAAACTAAGACCATGTTCAACCTATCTGAGCAGGGACATCATTCGTGAGTTAGTACTCGGGCAACATCTAAGCATTTGACCACAATTCTAACTCCGGAAGTTAAAAGGATGATTTGTCATACATACTAGACCCATGACGCATGCCTCTTACAACCTTTGTTATCTCATTTAAAGCAATCCTAGAGAACTTGTGAACAAATAAAATAAGTAAGCTACGGTCGTGTTGACGTTTACTCATTTCACTGTCCACTTCTCACATGTTTAAATGTTTTATTTAGAAATCTCATCTATTAGAACTTGTGAACAAATAAAGCAAGCAGGCTACGGTCGTGTAGACGTCTACTCACTTCACTGCCCACTTCTAATAAGAGACCGCATTGTGGAGGTCTTGTTGATTTTTAAAAAATCTTGCTTAGTCTTTTTCTTTCAAAAGGTTCTTATGCACACAGATTATTTTATAATCCATAAATTATGTCACATCTAAAATTCCATCCTATTTCCCAACATGATTCCGGAATTAATAGACATAATTTAATACATAAAATAAATCACATAAAGCATGCTTTAAACAGTAAATAATAAAGCAGTAACATGCTTCCCTATTATCTACAACATGCTTTAAAAATAAATACTAAAAGCAGTAGCATGCTTTCCTATTATTTATTAGTGCGCACATAATAAATCACATCATATGAGAAAAAAATTAAATAAACAAAAAAAATTTCTCGAGGCCCCTTGATGCAATTACATGGGAAATAAAATTAAATCTATCTATTACAATGATTTAATTTAATACAGATCTTCAAATGGGCTCCCACTCTTTAACTTGAAATCTGCAATTTTGGGTTGGAATAATACAGCAGTTTGGGATAGGAATTTGTGAACCAGGGTTATCTGGCCCATTAAAATAATTAAATTTCAATCTTGGGCCAACACATATCACATTAGGGTTTAGACAACAAATTAGGGTTTACAAAACCAAGAACCCTAACTTCAGCCCTAAGGGCCGCCGTCGGGCCGCCGGGCCCGCAACCCGGCCCGCACGACCTAAACCCTAGCCGCCCTGACTGCTCAGCTGCCACCACCTGAGGAAACCCTAATGGTCGCCGCAACCTCCTCCTTGCTGCAACCCTAGCCGACGCCTGCAGGTTCCGGAAACCCTAGAACTGCCGCCGCCAAGGCTGCAAAGGTCGCCACCGCTGCTTCTCGCTAAGCCTCCTCCCTGACATGCGCCACCAGATGAACACAGCCTAGCCGCTCACGCAACCTACAGTCACTAGGATCGCGAGATATGCTTGCAGCACAGCCAAAGCCGCGTGACTCCTCTGCTCGACTGTAGCCTCCCACAGCGACCCATCGGCCGGAGCCAACGTCACCAGATGCGCGTGAGAGAGAGAAGTCACGAGCTGCTGCAAGGACGAGAGATGGCTGCGAACTAATGCAAAGATCTACTACGCAGCGCACGGCCACTGCGTGCTGCTGCCGCCGGCGGCTGCCGCCGCCGGTCACCGCCCCGCTCCACCTGCGCGTGGCTGCTGCTGTCGCCGAAAACCTGCTGCACCACCTTGTCGCTGTTCTTGTTCTCCATGTATTCCGGTTTACAGATTGAATAAAATAAAATAACAGATCTAGTCTATTACATATTTTCCTATCAATCTAATCACGGATTTTCTCGCGATTTAAAACCAAAAACAAAAACAGAGAGGGGCCACGAGAACAAAAACATCCACGGCAGTTTAATCCATCCACAATAAATTAAACAACATGCATAAATTGAATATCCAAATTTATTTTCCGACAGAGCCATAAAATACGAACCTGGCTCTGATACCAATTATAGGAACTGAGTCTACAATAGGCGACACAAATCGCCATTTATTATAACTCCAGATTCGATTTATGGATATAAAAATAAATATCATGACAAACAGTAAATGCCCTATGCATGCTCCTATTTAATTTAATTCGTAGATTCAAAGGAATACCTGAGACTCCAATGGCTGATCTACAGATCTAGATCGATGATGGCAATGATAATGGTGTAGATCTAGATCTGGAATCAATCAAAACAATGGTGTTCCTACAGATCTGATCTTCTGATATGTTCCCTTGCTCGATCTGGAAATCTGGTGAGGATACGCTACCGGATCTACAGTCGCCCACTCTCTCTCAATCTCTCTAGGGTTTCTAATTTGAAACTTCAAACTAATGTGGGAAAATGAGAGATTTATCTATTTATATAGATCTGGAGAATGGGCTATTAGGGTTTAATAAACCGTAATGGGCTCTGAGCAGTGTTGGGCCAGACTAGGGATCAAATGCAAATAATAAAGTGGGCCTCCTATTAATTAATTCCATGTTCAACCCAGAACATAATTAATTAATAAACATTAATTCATGCCACCGGAGAATTAATGCTGACCTACCCCTTTATTACCACGTTATTAGGAACGGGTTGCATTGACTTGGTGAATCCACATATTTAAGGTTGCAGACATTCATTAATTAATTCAGCGTATGACAATTAGCTGTAATTAATTAATCTCTTATTATTCCTGAGTAGTACCACTCAACCCTTATCGCTTATGCTTGAATCAATGATTCAGCCTTCAGGACTGAGCATAACAAACCTCGTGAGCTTCCCAGGGAATATCACCATCCTGAAACGGATATGGTTATCTAAATCCAGCCTGAGGAAACCCCACACAAACTGCCATCACCCAAGATGCAGATATACGAGTACATGTAAGACTCTCCACCATAGCAAGTCAAAGTGACAGTCAACCCATGCGTGCCCCTCAGCTTTCAATAGACTTTAGATCCGACCAAGTTACCAAGATCTTTACTCATTCATATGTCAAGTAGAATGGTTCATCTCACTGTTGATCCTATCAATACATTGAGATGTAATGGTCACACAAAGCAGTCAAGATAAACCACTTATGGACTTTTGTGCCGCACCCCAAACCGACAGCCAAACCAAAAACTGTCTCAGCTGTGATAATTGTTTATATCTCGCTAGGTCGAACGATCTATACGATCTTCTGTGATCTCTTACACACCGTATGATCTCCCTATCAAAGAGATAACTGGATGTATTTGTTCGCATCGTATGATTGTTAATTAAAACAAGAGTTGTTTATTGCAAGTAATTATTGATTAACAGTATATCAAACATAACATTTCCTAATATACCAATCATAATGCTTTTATGTATACAATTCCAACATTAACCAATCGTCCTTGTACATAATATACCAATCATAGTGCTTTCAGTATATAAATCAATCAATCTCCCACTTATACTCAAAGCATTATACAGGTGCTTTCCAGAGTATAATGCGTTTAAACTAATCTAGTTATTACATCAATCATTCTACGTGGCTGACTTTTCCCTCAGCCTATGGTTACGTAAATGCATCTTGTAGACCTTCTGAGGCAAGCTTTTGCCCAAACAAAGGATTGAAAAGTTGGTGTCTGAGGCCAACATTCGAGGTACCGTTTCGAGCCCCGAATTTGATTTTAAAACTTATTCTCTCTGATTTTTGAATAAGTTTAGGGGGAGGAAGATTCAGGGATTTGAAACTATTTTCTATCCTTTTATTTATTTGCTTTTTGTCAATTAAATTTTTGCCTCGGTAATTTTTATGAATTTGAAAATTTTTTTTTGTAATTTGTGAGGAAAATCTTTAAGTAATTGAACTCTCCTTCAATATATGTAATGTTTGGAATTAATCTTTGATAAGTTGATTTGATTTCAATTGTGGTTGATTTGCCCATGAATGTAGAATACCGCATGATAGGGTCTAATTGAAACTTACACTTGTATGATGTTTGAGTGGATTGAAATTGGCTGAGGAAGAATTTTTGAACCCAGGTGACATTTGAGCCTTTATTTGTTCATGAGAGATTCGCATGTATGTCTTCGTTCATCTATAACTTGCTTTTGTTCTGTTTTGAGATTGCATAGTGTGCACAATGAAAGAAAATGATCTTTGGCCATTTTTATAAGCCATATCTTCCTAAACACTGTCCCTTATAATGATTTATCCTTGGTTAAGCCCCTTTGAGCCTGTTACTTTTCTTTCTTGTCTATGAGTTAAAGAGAAGCATTGTAGTCCATCTTGTCTATGAGAAGTGCTATAAACAGGTGATTTGTTTCTTGTCTATAAGAGTTGGGCAAAATAAAGGGTAGATTGATGATTATTGTGCGAGAGGTAGCCTTTGAGTCCTTGGTTTCTGTATTTGTCTATGAGTGAAATTTTGGACTCCTTCTTGTCTATAAGTTGAGGTGAAACAAAGAATTATAAGAGGATAAGAAATCATTAGTTGGTTACGAAAAAAAAAGCTTGAAAAGAAAAAAAAAGAAGAAGAGTCTTGATTGGTATTGTAAAATAAAAGGAGAATGGTAGATGTCTTAAGAAGGTGAATTAAGATTGATGAGGTGGACGCACTTAGTTGATTTTGAGTCACTTGGCCATATTTCTCTACCTTTCACAAAAAGCCTTCATTACAACCCTGTCAAGAGTCCTTTTTTATTCTTGATTTGTGTGTACAAATAAGCAGTGGAGATTTTAGAACTCTTGCAAGCCTATGGTAGAAATTTCTTCATACATGTATTGAGTGCTTTCATTTGAAATTCAAACACTTGAGTGATGAGCAATACAATTTCCTGTGAGTCTTCCAAAGTTGATGAATATCTTATCTCTTTCAATTGCTTGTGTGATGTGGAGTGATGGACCTTGATTGTGATGAATCTTGTGAGGCATTGCACTTTCAACTGCTTGAGAATTCTTTTCTTCTTTTCTTCGATTGAGGACAATCTAATATTAAAGTTTGGGGGGTTTGATAAGCTCATAATTAAACTCACTTATCTGTATTTTTCTCAATTGTTTCAAGTGCATTTTGTTATGTTTTTACTTATTTCTCAGCATGAGTATGTATTAGAGGGTGTTATGCTTGTCATGGTAAGATTTTGCAGGTTTTAGGTCAAATCCAATGGAAACTCGTACAGAAAGCAGTAAATGTTCAAAGAAACAGTCACGACTTTTTTCCATAAATAGAATCTGAGCTAATTAAGCATGTCATTTGAAAGATCTTTGAGTTAACTTTCCAATGCAACTGGAATCGGGTCAATCGGAGTTCGGGAACAAAAGTTATGGCCAAAACCGTGAGACTGCGCAGATGGGTCGAAAGTGGCGAAAATAGTCTCTGTTTCGACCGAGGCAAGGTTCATCTCGACCGAGATGGACTGTTTTGGTGAGATTCTTCGAGATTTTCACATATTTTGGGCGAGAATTGCTTGGGATTCAAGTTACACATCAATTTAGAAGCATTGAAGACTCAAAAAGGGAAGTTTCAACCAAGAAAATCATTCCTTTTGAAGTTTTGTGCAAAGAAGGAAAACATTCAATACCATCAACTCAAGAAGGAAATGCCCGATTTCATCAATTCCTACCATTCAAGAGCTTTACCCTACTCCTATATAAACTCATGTCTACTTCTATGTTTATCCATTCCAGTCCAACTTTAAATTTCAGTTTATAGTTTAATTTTCTTTAGTTTTTTAGGGTTGGAATCAAAACCTTTATTTTCTTGTATCTTTATTTTTATGCACCTTTATTATAATGCAATCTTTAATTTTTGTTTCAATCTTTATTTTTAATATGTTAGGCTAGATTCTTTATCAGATTATAGGGTTTCTCCATTTGTGATACATGTTTTGATTTGAATTCTTCAAACCTTTTTAATTGGTTTAAACTCTTTGATTTTATTTCAAATCTATTTTAATTTGAAGGATCGAGAGATGAAGATTGGAATAGATTTTTGTTATTAATTGAAGGACCGAGAGGTGAAAATTGATAATAGGAAGTGAGAGTTTAATACATTTGATTTTCTGTCCGACCAAGAAGAATTCAATTGTAGGATTAATCTGATTTTTATTGAGATTGATTAACTTGTGTTTTTGAGACCGAGAGGAGATAATCGCTATTGAATAATCTAGGTTTTGACTGCCCGACTATGGAGTTGATTCCACTTTACCAGATTTTTCACCAAAAGTATCTTTTATGGGTTTGAATTATTTGTTTCTTGCATGTTCATCAGATTGGTAGATTTCCCTAGGATCTATGCTTTCTTTATTTGAATTTCTTTAAAAGTTGTTTTCATAAAACCCAAAAAACTCTCAAATTTGGTTTTGCCCAAACAAAGGATTGAAAAAACTACATTCAGTATATGAATTACTTTCGTTGCACTATCTCTGTGGGTTCGACCTACCTTCGGATTATTTATAAATTTATTTGCCCTTTGCTATAATCTGTGTGCAGATTTTGCATCGATCACTCCCTGCGGTCGATGCATACGACACGTTGCTCATCTAATCTTTCTCCTTTTGTGTCACCGGACACTAATCCTTGGAAAGATGTATGCCATGTCTGAAGGGTAACAGACCTTTCTTGGCAGTTTGCATGCTAAAACGGGCAATCACAGTATTCACATATGACCCTTGAGACAAAGTCAACATCATCTTAATGCGCTCCCGTAATACTTTTACCCCAAGGATGTATCCTCCCTCCCCAAGGTCCTTCATATGAAACTGTTCGGATAACCACCCTTTTATGTCTGACAATACTTCCACATTGTCGCCAAATATGAGAATATCATCTACATAAAGTGCAGGTAACACCACGCTTCCGCTGACACATAGACGATACACGCAACTCTCGTTTGAACATTGTGAAGATCATGGGATTTAAACACTTCATCGAAATGTAGATTCCATGATCGTGAAGCTTGCTTAAGTCCATACAACGATTTCTTTAGCTTTCAGACCAAATGTTCTTCGCCTTTCTGCACATAACTTTCTGGCTGTTGCATATAGATGTCCCTACCTTCTTCAAGGTACCCGTTTAGAAACGCAGTTTTGACATACATCTGCCATATCTCTAGGTCCTTATTAGTTGCTATGGCTAGGAGTATATGAAGGGACTTAAGCATGGCTACCGGTGAGAAGGTCTCGTCATAGTCTACACCTTCTTTCTGACTATAACCCTTCGCCACCAGCCTTGCTTTGAAAGCTGTAATTTCACCATTCGCTCCTTTCTTTCTTTTGTATACCCATTTGCACCCTATGGCTCGACAACCATCTAGCAAATCAGTTTTCTGGTATACATCCATAGCCGTAATGGATTCTATTTTAGAATCCATGGCGATCAGCCATTTGTCTGCATCTTTATCAGATACCGCCTCATCAAATGTCCAGGGATCGGTATCATCTAGTCCATTTTCCAGGATCAAGTCAGAAGACTCTCCCACGAACATGTACCTTTCGGGTTGGTGGACAACCCTCCCACTGCAACGAGGCATCTGGACCGTGTCAGTAGTTGGCACAGTACGCGTTGGTCCCATACCTTGCATTAGTGGCAGTGTTGGTATAGCCTCACCTGTTGTAGGTGGATTTACCATTACACTGGGCTTTCCTGATGGAATTGCTTCTTTGTCTTCAAGCTCGTGGAGGACAATTTCACTCTTGGATCTGTGGTTTCTTACATATTCGTCCTCCAAGAATCTCGCGTTGGTACTGACAACAACTTTCTGATTCTCAGGACAATAGAAGTAACCACCTTTCGTTTGCTTGGGATACCCTACAAACAGCATCAGCTTACACCTACTTTCTAACTTATCAGGTTCCTTTGTCAGCACATATGCCGGACAACCCCAAACCCTCACTCTGTTCAAACTTGGCTTTCGCCCATACCAGAGTTCCAGAGGTGTTTTAGGAACTGATTTAGAAGGTACCAGGTTAAGCAAATAGGCCGCTGTCTCCAAGGCATATCCCCAAAACGAAATCGGCAAGCTTGCATAACTCATCATCGACCTGACCATTTCCAAGAGAGTTCTATTTCTTCTTTCCGCTACACCATTTTGTTGAGGGGTTCCTGGTAATCCCGTTGTTTGTCAAGTACTGCAGGAACTCTGTACTGAGGTATTCTCCACCATGATCCGATCGTAGTTTCTTGATAGTCTTACCTAGCTTCTTTTCTACCTCAGTCCTAAACTCTTTGAATTTCTCAAAGCATTCAGACTTGTGGCAAATGATAAACACTCATTTTGTGCATTCTACTGATGTGAATCTGATCACTTTTGACTGCAAACTAAACCATTTCTGAGGAATTTATATGTTACTTATGATCTTTAAAAGATTATTACGTTTGGGTTAGTTTGTGGTTGTTTATGCAGATTTCATGCACAATTGAGTCGTTTACAAGATTTGACCAAGTATCATAGGGCCAATCGATGCTAACTTGCATCGGGAAAGTGAAAAAGTGAGAAGAGACCGAAGAAAAAGCAGAAATCCTGTTCGAAGCAATTTCGGCGACCAAATTGCATCTTCGGCGATCGTCGTTTTCGCACCCGGGTCGCCGAATTTGTATTTTCACCCATTTGAATACGGCACAAATTCGGCGATCCAATTTCATTTTTGGCGATCGCCGATTTCGTCTCGGGGTCGCCGATTTTGTAATTTCATGGAATTCTCTACGGCACAACTTTGGCGACCCACACACAATTTCAGCGATCGCTGATCGCGTTTTATGGGTTGCCAAACGGGTAATTCTGACGAGTTTTGGCCTAAAATCATATCTTTTCAAGATTTGAAGATCCCTAAGTATAAATAGGTCTTCCCTGAACCTAAAAAAGGTTCCTTCACATTATTTTCAAGAGAGAAAACACTGGAAAAACGCAGGGGAATAGAGAAAACTTGAAGAGCACTCCAGAAATCGAAGATTGAAGATCACGGGTTTTTGATTTTCATGATACTTGTTTCTATGACTCTTTATTTCTCTATTTTCTTAGAACTTAGCATGATTGGCTAAGTCCTTTGTGGATTCTAGGGTTTGGAGACTTGTTGACATTCATTTAATCGTTTATATGATTTGATTTTCCTTTTCCATTGATGTTTTAATTACGGCTGGGGTTTTCTTTCATTACAAGATATTGGCCATTGATTGTAATTCGAATTGGTAATTTTTTAACCGAGAGGTCTAGATTATTGATTAAGAAGCAGAGTAATTAAATTTGATTGGTCAATTGTCCGAGAGGAATTTGAACTGTTAAAGGGTTTTAAAATCTAAGGTTTTATAAAGAGTAAAAGTCCTTTTGCGCATCCGAGAGGAGTCACTAGGTCGTTTATTTCCATGTTATGGTTGAGAGTCCGAGAGAGACACCTGATAACATAATTGAGATTAACTCACATTTTTGGAAATTAAATTGGAATCGAATTATATAAATGATTGTTTGCTTGTTCTTCAAAGTTGATTACCCTGGAATCCTAGTTTCTCATATTTTCTAAACTCGATCTTTTTAATTGTCTTCTTAATTAATTACTGTTCAAACTGCCTAGTCTAAATAAATCAAACTCTTTTACCGAATCATCTAGATAGTAGTACGATATTCATGTTTTAGTGCTTGATTATACTTCGATCCTGCAATCCTTGAGATTGGATAATTTATTACTTGCCCACTGCAGTGATCTGTACACTTGCAGCTATAGCGTGTTGAAAAATACGCTATCAAGTTTTTGGCGCCGTTGTCGGGGATTGCACAGATTTATAATTAACACTAATTCCGATATTACGCTATTTACTCTAGATTTTAGTTTTACGTATTGTTATTTTATTTCCCAATTTCCTTTCTGTGTTGTTCACTGTGTGTTCTCCTGCAGGTAGTATATGCGAACCAGGTCAAAAGGTTCAGCTCTTGAACCTATAGATCCGGAGATCGAGTCTACCTGTCGAAAGAACTCTGCATGAAAAAAGTTAGCGTTTCATATGGCTGACGATCAGGCGACACAGATTGCTGAGCTGCAGAGACAGCTACAAGAGATGAATCTGAGACTTCAGGAGCATCAAGCTCCAGAAGTACCACGGCAGCCCACTATAGATGAGATGTACGAGCCGATGACTGATAGGCATCATAATGCGGACTTTGGACTGAAGGTGAACACACCTAATTTCGAGCTGAAGACTGGTCTGATACACACTGCTCAACAGAACCAGTTTGAGGGATTTCCGTCTGAAGACCCTTATTTGCATGTCCAGAAATTTCTGCTACTCTGTGACACAGTCAAGCAGAATCAGGTGCCAATCGACTACATCCGGCTACACCTCTTCTCATTCACACTGCGTGACAGAGCTCTGTCATGGTATCTGTCACAGAACCGCAGTGAGATCTCATCCTGGGAGGAGCTCTGTAAACTATTCCTGATCCAGTTCTTTCCACCGAGTAAGACCATGCAACTACAGATGCAGATAGGCCAGTTCAGACAGTTCTCGGTGGAAACTCTTTATGAGGCATGGGAGCGTTTCAAGAAGTTGCTTCGCTCCTGCCCATGCCATGGATACACTGAAAATCAACAAGTATGCTATTTCTATGCGGGGCTTGATGAGGAGACTCAGAAGCATGTCAGAGCTTCAGCTGGAGGATCCATTACTACTAGACCTCCACATGAAGGACTACAACTGCTGGAAACAATGGCGAAGAGTGAATTTAATTGGCCAGCAGACAGAAAGGAGCGCAGGATGATAGCAGCAGTCGATGATACTGGGGACCTAGCTGTTGAAATAAAACTGATGAGACAGGAGGTAACTGCTTCTATGAAGTCTATGGAGAACCGCCTTGCCATGTTGGAGAATAATCCGCCTCAGCAGGGATATGAGCAGGGAATCGAGATGCAGATAGAGGATATAAATTATGTGAACCAGAGGAATTTCACAACAACAGAGGATATACAACGGGGAACATGACTTATCATCCTAACAACCGGAACCACCCAAATTTCTCCTATGGGAATCCAAACAATGCCTTGCAGCCTCCACCTGGGTTTGCTGCAAATCAAGGGGTGGCAAATGAACCCAAGGAGCCGAGTATGAGAGAGCTCCTAACTCAGTTCATCGCAGCTTCCAATACCAAGAACACAAAAATGGAGGGAGAAATCTCTCAGCTACAGAATGGTATGGGAGAGATGGGGAAGCACATGAAGCAGATGGACACTCAGATATCTCAGATTGCCAATGTTCTGGGAAATTAGCATACTCCTGGACAATTCCCCAGTAACACTATTGTAAATCCCAAGGACCACTGCAATGCCATCACTACTCGCAGTGGGAAGGGATATGAGGGCCCACCTATGCCTGTCGACACGTCACTCGTGCAACCAGAAGTTGCACAACCTGCTCCTGTTCCTCTTGAAGAAGAACGGACTCAGAAGAGCAAGGGAATTTGTCCCGAAGACAGTTCCAAACCAGCGGGTCCCGTCACTATTCCCTACCCACAGCGATTTGTCAAGAAGCAAAAGGAGGAGAGATACAAGAGATTTCTGGAGCATATGAAGAAGATCCACATCAATCTCCCTCTGATTGAAGTTGTACAGGAAATTCCTGGGTACATGAAATTTTTGAAGGATATGGTTACCCAGAAGAAGCCCTTTGGAGCATTCGAGACTGTGAATTTATTTGAAGAATGCAGCGCCATTATTCAGAAGAAAATGTCGGTAAAAAGGGCTGATCCTGGCTGTTTTTCTATCACCTGCGTGATTGGGGGGGCAGACCTTTGAGAAGGTGCTATGCGATTCAGGGGCTAGCATCAATCTGTTGCCCCTCTCTATTTTCAAGAGGCTAAGGATCGGGGACATCAAACCGACCACAATCAGACTTCAGATGGCTGACAGGTCGGTGAACTACCCTAAAGGGGTAGTAGAGAATGTGCTAGTGAAGGTCGGGGAATTTATTTTCCCAGCTGATTTTGTGGTCCTAGACATGGCAGAGGACCGAAATATTCCACTCATCCTTGGGAGGCCTTTCCTCAACACTGTTGATGCCCTCATTGATATCAAGAAAGGAGAGCTCACGTTGAGGGTGAACGACGAAAAGATCACTTTCTCCATCTACAAGGCCATGGAGCGCCACGACTCAGATGACTGCTTTGAGGAGTGCGATATGGTTCAGGTTTTGTATCCTTGTGATTCATCTATCATCTCTACTGATTCTTTAGATTATGGGGTACCAAATTCTGTTTATTCTTGTGATGAGCTATATGATGTCTGTGATGAGCTGCTAGAGTCTGTTCTAGCATTAGATGATGCAGGTGTAAAGAGCTAGGTGGAAAGCGCTCACTTTTTGAAGCTAAGGAGCGAAGAGGAAGAAGAGGAGGCTCGCAAGAAGGTGATAAAACCGGAGGAGAAGAAAGAACCACCTGTGCTGGAGTTGAAGCCTCTACCGGACCACTTGAGGTATGCATATTTGGGTGAAAACGACACGTTTCCGGTATTTGTATCTGCTACCCTTTCTACTAGTCAATTAGATAGATTGCTGAGGGTATTGAGAGACCACCAATCTGCTATTGGGTGGTCGTTATCTGACATCAAGGGTATTAGCCCTTCTATCTGTATGCACAGGATCTTACTTGAGGATGGATATAAGCCCAAGGTGCAACCGCAACGAAGGCTAAATCCAATTATGCAGGAAGTGGTGCGGAAGGAGGTCATGAAGCTTCTGGACGCTGGCATGATCTATGTCATTTCAGACAGTGAATGGGTGAGCCCCACCCAAGTGGTGGCCAAAAAGGGGGGAACGACTGTCATTAAGGACGAGAGTGGCCAGGAGATCACTCACAGGCCTGTTACAGGCTGGAGGATGTGTATCGACTACAGAGCACTTAACAGTGCTACACGTAAGGACCACTTTCCCTTACCCTTTATTGATCAGATGCTGGATAGGTTAGCGGGGTATGAATTTTACTGTTTCTTAGATGGTTATTCTGGATATAACCAAATAGCGATAGCCCCTGAGGACCAGCATAAGTCTACTTTTACGTGTCTGTATGGTATATTTGCTTATAGACGCATGTCTTTTGGTCTATGTAATGCTCCTGCTACATTTCAAAGATGCATGATGTCTATTTTCAGTGGACTCGTAGAAAACATTATGGAAGTCTTCATGGATGATTTTTCTGTGTTTGGTCATTCATTTGATAACTGTTTAGAAAACCTGATTACTGTTCTGCAGCGCTGTCAAGAGACTAACCTGGTTTTAAATTGGGAAAAATGTCATTTTATGGTGCGAGAGGGCATTGTCCTCGGTCACAAAGTCTCTACTGCAGGTTTAGAGGTAGATTGTACCAAGATTGTGGCGATCTCAAAGTTGCCACCCCCCACCAATGAGAAGTCGGTGAGGAGCTTTTTGGGTCATGCAGGCTTCTACCAGAGGTTTATAAGGGAGTTTTCTAAAATCTCTAAACCTCTGAGTTCTCTACTTATGAAGGATGCAAAATTCGTTTTTGATGAACACTGTTTGCAGGCCTTTGAGAAGCTGAAGCTGGCCCTCACAACCGCTCCAGTACTTATCTCACCAGACTGGTCAGAGCCCTTCGTCCTGATGTGCGACGCCAGCGATACTGCAGTTGGGGCTGCCCTGGGTCAGACAAGGAACAAGATCTTCAGAGTCATTCACTACGCTAGCAAGACTTTGGATGAAGCCCAGGTCAATTACACTACCACTGAGAAAGAGCTTCTGGCAGTGGTCTTCGCCTTTGACAAGTTCCGAGCATATTTGGTTGGGGCAAAGACAGTGGTTTACACGGATCATGCTGCGATCCGCTATCTGTTTGCAAAGAAGGAGGCAAAGCCGAGACTGATCCGGTGGATCCTACTACTGCAGGAGTTTGACATGGAAATCAAGGACCGAAAAGGTTGTGATAATGTAGTAGCAGACCACTTGTCAAGGCTGGAAAATCCGGTGGAAGGAGATGATCCCCGGATAAAAATTACTGAAGTGTTTCCAGATGAGCAGCTGCTAGCTGTGGAGGAGGTAGATCCATGGTATATGCGTCTGGTAAATTATTTGGTTGCAGGTGTTCTACCACCTGATCTGTCCTCACACCAGAAGAGAAAGTTCTTGCATGACTGCAAGTTCTACTATTGGGATTAGCCATTTCTCTACCACCGCTGTGCTGATATGGTAATTAGGCGGTGCATCGGGATGCAAGAGCGTGAGCAGATAATGGGGGACTGCCATTTGTCCCCATATGGAGGCCACTGTGCGGCGAATAGAACAGCCATAAAAATCCTCACGAGCGGGTTTTATTGGCCTACTATTTACCGCGACTGTCAGAAGTTCGTGGCCGGATGCGACAGATGACAAAGGATGGGGAACATCTCAAAGAAGGACGAGATGCCCCAGAAGTACATGCTGGAGATTGAGCCCTTCGATGTATGGGGCATTGATTTCATGGGACCATTCCTTAAGTCTCATGGATATCAATACATCTTACTGGCTGTGGACTATGTGACCCGGTGGGTTGAAGCCATCCCAACTGCCACAAATGATTCCAAGGTGGTGCTCAAGTTCTTACAAAAGAACATTCTAACTCGGTTTGGAGCACCTCGAGCACTATTGAGTGATGGAGGGTCACACTTAAAAAACAAGTGGCTGGGGAGTTTGCTAGCAAAATATGGAGTGCATCATAAAATCACTTCTCTATATCACCCCCAGGCCAATGGACAAGCAGAGTTGGCTAACAGAGAAATCAAGCAAATCCTAGAAAAATCTGTAGTTTCTAGGAAGGATTGGGCCACTCGCTTAGTCGACGCTCTATGGGCATACAGAACTGCATTCAAGACTTCGATTGGTATGTCACCATATCAGTTGGCATTTGGAAAATCATGCCACCTTCCAGTTGAGCTGGAACATAGAGCATACTGGGCAGTTAAGAAAATTAACTGGGATCTGAAGACTGCAACTGAGCAGAGACGTATACAATTGACTGAACTTGAAGAATTCCGGACTGAAGCATACGAGAGTTCGAGGCTGTATAAGGAGCGCGCCAAGAGATTTCACGATCAGCGCATTCGCCCCCGTGACTTCACACCGGGGGATCAGGTACTTCTATTTAATTCTCGTCTCCGTTTGTTTCTTGGAAAACTTAAATCTAAATGGACTGGTCCATATGTGATTCATAAAGTGAATTCTAATGGCACTGTAGAGTTGCTAGGTTCTGATAGCACACACTTCACTGTCAATGGTAACCGAGTCAGAACGTATGTTCAGTATGAGTCTGTGTCGTTCGTCTGTGAACTTCACCTAGCTGACCCATAGGATGTATGCAGCTGAGTCTAGCTACAGACGTTAAATAAAGCGCTTGTTGGGAGGCAACCCAACATGTAATTGAGTTTATTGCATTGTTTTAAGCATTTTAGCATCTCCTTATTCCATTTTTTCCACACTGTGCGTTCACGTTTGGTTGTTGAGTTAATGGGTGCAGGTGAGTAGCTCGAAATGCGAGGAATTGCCAGAAAATTCGAAAACGACGACCCATTTACACTTTCGGCGATCGCTGATCGTGAAACCTTGGTCGCCGAGTTTGTCGTCAAACTTTTTCAGGTTCGAAGCAAAATTGGCGACCCGAAAATGATTTCGGCGATCGCCGATTTCGTTGGTTTGGTCGCCAAAATTGTAGGTTTTTAATTTTGCTTCGGAAAAAAATCGACGACCCATTTGCATTTTCGGCGATCGCCGAAAGTGTAAACGGGTCGCTGAAATTGTAATTTTCCCGAAATTGGTTCGAACCAATTTCGGCGACCCAAGAACAAAATCGGCGATCGCCATACGCATTCTGGGTCGCCGAAATTGTAAATCTGACGGGTTTAAGTTCGAAAAAACCCCTTTTTTCCCTCACAATTCCTTCTCTCTCAAAACAACCACAAAGCAACGAAAATTCCCCTCTCAAATTCGACTTGCACACACGAAATCTCCTCAAATCCTTCCACACATTGTCTCCCCATCATATTGTGAGCATTCCTATCCGATTAGTTCTCCAAAATTCTTTCAAAAATGCAAGAATCCCCAAAATCCTAGGGTTCATTGTCTTCCTTCAAATTTTGCCTCATTCTCAAGATTTGAAATGGCACCTCGACGCCGCGTTCCTTCCACAAGGCCGGAAAGCTATGGAATTATTATCCAAGTACTAGACCTCCATCACAAATTCAAGGCCTTGGTTGAAAAAGGGGTTGAGGCGACTCAATACTCGGATGTCGACACTCTCCGGTCACTAGGGCTCTACGACAATGTCAAGGATCTCCTCTCCAATATTGGGTGGACCCCCCTTCTGGAACTTGAGGATCCAACTTACTGGCGTTACACACTGGAGATCCTCACCACCTTCGAGCTCTCCACTACCAGCCGGAACACACCAATAGGAGCCACCTTTCGGGCCCTTAATGAGGACCGCACTCTAAGCACGAAGGAGATTAACCGAGCCTTCGGGGTCCCAGACATTGGCGTGTACACCAAGCCGAGGGGATTCGACCCCAAAGTTTTCTGGCGCACCATTTGCGCCGATGGCAGCCCAGATTGGGAATCTGGCAAGTGCAAAGCTTCAATGATCCGGAACCCTATCTTCTGGATAATCCAGCAGATTCTGGCGCACACACTTTTTCCCAGAAAGGACAATAGCTCGATGAGGGACGTCGAGCTTATGTCGATCTATTGCATGCTTCATGAGCAGCATCTCAATTTTGCCCAGCTCTTTCTACTGCAGTCCAGTCGAGCATCTTCTGCCAGCCGGGGCCCGATTTGCATTGGTGGGTTGTGGACCCACCTCATTTTATCCATGAGGATTGACCCGGGGGAGCACCACGTTGAACCAGTTACAAAGCTCACAATCAAAAAGTTGGTTGCTCTCCGGTTCATTCAGACCGGTCGCCCACCTTATCTCTTCTGTCAGCGCACACTGCCACCCTTCCCACTGCCGAATCCCGAGCTCACTAATGTAGGGCTTCGCCAATACCGCTAAAATTGGAAGTTGGATACTTTAGCACATGCCGAGGCGGTTCAGTCTGCCGCAGATGCTATGGCGAGACAGTCTCTTGGGGGGGTGGGCGATGATGAGGGTGGAGAGGATGGAGAGGATGACGAGGACACCGGCGGTCATGACCATGATCAGGGAGATGACGACGAGCAGCCGCACTTCCTACTGATGAGAAGCATGCATCAGGGCGGCACTTCTCAGGGCGACACTTCTCAGGGCGGTCCATCACAAGCCGGCACATCGCAGGGGGGCACATTCCATGCGACCCCGAGGGGGGATGCCTCCACCTTTTACGAGCGTCGCACACATCGTGTGGCGTTCGAGCAGCGGCTGGATAATTTGGAGCGTCAGTGGAGCGACTTGCACACCCAGTTGCAGGGTTTAGCGGCAGCTCAGGCTACATACTCCACTGAGCGCAGATCTTTCGAGGATGAGCAGAGAGCGCAGTGGTCTGCACAGCAGCGCCACTTCGACCGAGAGCAGGAGCAGTGGGCGACGCAACAGCGCCACTTTGATTTGGAGCGGGAACAATGGCGACGCCAACAAGAGGCAGAGGATCAGATGCAACAGTTCATGGCCCGTTTCCCACAGTATTGGCCCCCACCACAGTGAGGTTTCCACACATCTCCGTGATCTTTTTTCCCACAAACTTATTCTATCCTGTGTATTGAATAAGTTTGGGGGGATGTGATCGGTCGATATGTGTGTCTTTTCTACTCTTTACCTCCTATTCTTTTACTGCTTACTCTGCTTTTATCTGTATTTTACTATATTCGAACCTATTTGTCTAGTTGGAACCAGTAATTTGTACTAATTCGTACCATTTATTTTATCGAGTTTAATCCCTGTTATTGTTAGTTGTTGTTGAGTCTGGATTGGGAATATATAATTCATATTGATATCTGTCTTTGATAAAGGTGGTACTTGGTGGTGATTTATCTGCATTACTGATCTAGTTCATGATGACAAATTTTTCCTTCTCGTGAAACTTACGCTCATTACTTGCACATGATTTTATGAAGTGCCGATGGTTGTGGAATTGATTTTGGCCCTCTGAATATGCTCATAGCCATGTGAGAATTTTGAGCCTGTGTTGTTTTGTTTTGGAGTGAGTCATTGTATGATGTACCTCTAGAACTTGCTCGGGTTTCTTTCTTAAAACTGCAATAGGGGAGGCCAAGAATTTAGAAATGATTTTTGGCCATCATTTCATTAGCCATGTTAAACCCAAACTCTACCCTAATACATACTCCTTTGTTAGCCCAGTTGAGCTTGAATACCTTTCTTTCTTAACCCGGATGATAGGAGGTGTGGATGGAATTGTAAGGGTATCTGTTGATGATAGGTGGTGAGATTGAAGAGTTGTGTGATAACAAATTGCCCAAAAACCTTGGGATGGGCCAATAGAGTTGTTTTGGATTCATAAAAAAAAAAAAGGTCATGTGTTTATTGAAATAATAAAACCACAAAGTGTGCACAATGTTATTGTTGAGTTCATGAAATACACAAAGGGTGTATAGTGTTATTATTGTTGAGTCAGAATCCTAATGAATTGTATTTATAGGATGCATAATCAGTTGTTTAAGTCTTGTATAATGTTTAAGTCAAACATTGAATGAAGAGGTATGTGATTAGGAATTAGTTGGGTGAATGAAGTTATAAGGATGAATATGCTCAGTCACTTAGCCAAAATATTCCATACCCCTCACCAATGTGCCTACATTAGAACCTAAACTAAAGACCTTTCTGATCTTTGTTCTAGCATCCCCGAAAGTCAGTAGAGAGTTTAGACAATGAGCAAGCCTATGGTAGGGAAGTTATACCGTTGACAATTGAGAGTGCACACTAGCCAATTTGAGCGAAAAAGTTGAGTGGTACACTACTCTTATCTTGTGAGGAGCAGATTTCCAGTGGCCAAGATTGAAACTGTGATTGTTTGCACTAAGTTTATGATTGTTGCAGTGTTTGTGTGAGAATCACAACCCCATTTTGTGTCTGAAACAATTTTTGATCAGTCAATGCACTCCTCGTGTTTATTCTTTTCTATTTGAGTTCTCTTCATTGTTTGAGGACGAACAATAGTTTAAGTTTGGGGGGGTTGATAAACACACATTTTGTGCATTCTACTGATGTGAATCTGATCACTTTTGACTGCAAACTAAACCATTTCTGAGGAATTTATATGTTACTTATGATCTCTAAAAGATTATTACATTTGGGTTAGTTTGTGGTTGTTTATGCAAATTTCACGCACAATTGAGTCGTTTACAAGATTTGACCAAGTATCATAGGGCCAATCGATGCTAACTTGCATCGAGAAAGTGAAGAAGTGAGAAGAGACCGAAGAAAAAGCAGAAATCCTGTTTGAAGCAATTTCGGCGACCAAATTGCATCTTCGGCGATCCCCGTTTTTGCACCCGGGTCGCCGAATTCGTATTTTCAGCTATTTGAATACGGCACAAATTCGGCGACCCAATTTCATTTTCGGCGATCGCCGATTTCGTCTCCGGGTCGCCGATTTTGTAATTTCATGGAATTCTCTACGGCACAACTTCGGCGACCCACACACAATTTCGGCGATCGTCGATCGCATTTTATGGGTCGCCGAACGGGTAATTCTGATGAGTTTTGACCCAAAATCATATCTTTTCAAGATTTGAAGATCCCCAAGTATAAATAGGACTTCCCTGAACCTAAAAAAGGTTCCTTCACATTATTTTCAAGAGAGAAAACACTGGAAAAACGCAGGGGAATAGAGAAAACTTGAAGAGCACTCCAAAAATCGAAGATCGAAGATCACGGGTTTTGATTTTCATGATATTTGTTTCTATGACTCTTTATTTCTCTATTTTCTTAGAATTTAGCATGATTGGCTAAGTCCTTTGTGGATTCTAGGGTTTTGAGACTTGTTGACATTCATTTAATCGTTTATATGATTTGATTTTCCTTTTCCATTGATGTTTTAATTACGGCTGGGGTTTTCTTTAATTACAAGATATTGGCCATTGATTGTAATTCGAATTGGTAATTTTTGAACCGAGAGGTCTAGATTATTGATTAAGAAGCAGAGTAATTAAATTTGATAGGTCAATTGTCCGAGAGGAATTTGAACTGTTAAAGGGTTTTAAAATCTAAGGTTTTATCAAGAGTAAAAGTCCTTTTGTGCATCCGAGAGGAGTCACTAGGTCGTTTATTTCTATGTTAAGGTTGAGAGTCCAAGAGGGTCGCCTGATAACATAATTGAGATTAACTCACGTTTTTGGAAATTAAATTGGAATCGAATTATATAAATGATTGTTTGCTTGTTCTTCAAAGTTGATTACCCTGGAATCCTAGTTTCTCATAATTTCTAAACTCGATCTTTTTAATTGTCTTTTTAATTAATTATTGTTCAAACTGCCTAGTCTAAATAAATCAAACTCTTTTACCGAATTGTCTAGATAGTATTACGATATTCATGTTTTAGTGCTTGATTATACTTCGATCCTGCAATCCTTGAGATTCGATAATTAATTACTTGCCCACTGCAGTGATCTGTACACTTGCAGCTATATCCGAATCTTGAGTAATCGTCAATGAATGTGGCGAAGTACTCATAACCTCCACGAGCTTGGATGAGTTTGCAACATTCACGGAAGATTTATGCATACAATCAATGATATAGAGAGAGTCAATCAGATTGCCACGACAGATAACACCATTATTCTCAATGATAGAAACTCCACTATCAAAAATAATTGAATATCCATCACTAAACAACTTGGAAACTGAAATTAAGTTCCACCGAAAAAATGGCACATATAAAACATCTTTCAAAATAAAACCATTATTTTCAAAGCATACGGTAAAATATCCAATGGCTACTGCTGAGACTCGCTCTCCGCTGTCCATTGAGATGGTAATCTCGTCATGCTTCAGCTGCCTTGTCGGCCTAAACCCCTGCAAAGTTTAATGAACATGATCAGTAGCTCCAGTATCCACTGCTCAAGAATGGGTAGAAACCGATGCTAAACATGTTTCCGTTATAAATGAACATGACGCACCTTGTCCAATCTTTCTGACTTGACAATCTTTCTTCTAGCGACCAGCCTTGCCACATCTGAAACAGTTGTCCCTTTTCCCAGGCACGTCCGGTGTCCTTTTTGACTTCTTCACAGAAGTTGTACTTTTGGCTTTCTTCTTAAACATTCCTTTGAGCCTCTTGCCAACTAGCGCAACAGGACGGTCTCCTGAAGTAGCCAAAGCAACCTTTTTTGGAAGCATCACTGACTCCGCTGCAATCAAGTCATTGAGTAACTCGTTAAGAGTGTACTCTTTCTTGTTCATGACAACATTTAGTCTAAGGTTCTCAAAAGACTTTGGTACAGAGTTGATAATGATATTAACCGCGCTTCCGCATCGATACCACCTCCATGCAGCGTGAGTTCATCCATGAGATGAGTCTTGCTGACCACGTGCTCTCTG
Organism: Plectranthus barbatus; assembly: GCA_026898455.1. Classification (NCBI taxonomy): domain Eukaryota; kingdom Viridiplantae; phylum Streptophyta; class Magnoliopsida; order Lamiales; family Lamiaceae; genus Plectranthus; species Plectranthus barbatus. The sequence continues at coordinate 21,691 of JAPKLW010001171.1, read as the reverse complement.
ACCGAGCTACCTTCCGCCTTTTTCTTTCCCACAATTTCCCTCATAATATTGAATCTGACAGCTCGGTCTGACTCACCATAGGTCACTGTGAGGCTGTCCATAATGTCATGCTAATGATGTTGTTGTGCAAGTACCTTGGACATTGTAGTCATCGTATAGCCTTTCACTATATTGTTTGACTTGAGCCACTTGTTATAGTAGCTCCTTTCCTCATCAGTCGATCCATTAGTGGGAGCAGCTGGACGAGGCTTATCAAGGATAAACTTGTATTCCTCTGCAATAAAGATGTAATCCAAGTTGCGTTTCCATTCTTGAAAATTGGGACCGGTTAATTGGTTTTGTGCTAAGATATTGATCACATTTGGTAAAGACATGTCTGAAAACAATAAATTAAAGAAGAAATTAAAACATAGTCGCAAACAATTGAAACAATTAAATATTGAAACCTTATGATAAAACAATATTAATGTTTCCTCCAATTTGCCTAATATTACTATTGCAAGACACACATGTGGACATTTACAACAAAACACTTAACCACACTGCATCTTTCAATTCAAGTCCTTTAATTCCAATCCATGCCCCGGGTTCCTTAGACAAATGGAATTAATAATTGGAGACTAACTTAAGACCATATTATCTTACTGAGCAGGGACATCGCAAATGAGTTATACTATAGACAATATCTAAGCTAGCTTACCACCAAAGCAGACCCTCCTATATATGGATCTGCTAGGACACACCCTGGTCCCTTATAATAAGGTTGTCTCATTTAATTCAATCCCTAGAGAACTTATGGAAACTCAATACGCAAGCTACACATGTAAACGTTTACGCATGAACTCCCACTTCTCACATGAATTAAATGTTTGTTTTAAAAAATCCTCTATTAGAACTTATGAATAATAAATTAAGTAAGCTACACATGTAGGCGTTTACCTAATAAATTACCCAGTTCTAATAAAGGATCGCTTTGTGGAGGTTTTATTAAATAATGAGCTTAGTAATTTTTAAATTCATAAGGTTCAATTGCACATATTATTTTACGTAGCCATAATTATAACATTGCTAAAATTCTATCATGCAAAACATGAACTCCGAATTTATAGTTATAATTAATTACATAAAATAAATCACAGAGCATGCTTTAAAGCTGTAAAAAGCAGTAAACGTGCTCCTACTATCTACAACATGCTTATATGCTGCGCATTTAATTTAAACACATATATCATGCAAAGCAAATAATAAAGAAAATAAAAAATTTCCTCGTGGTCTCATGATACAGAATTAAGAAATAATTCTATCTATTACACTTTTGAATTATTTCACAGATCTTCGATTGGGCTCCCACTACTTGGACTATGATCTGATTTTATTTTCTGAAAATTGTGCCTCCAAGATTAGATCCATCAGAAAATAAGATAACTGGGCCAGTTAACCAAATCACGGGTCGGGCACACAAAGCAAGCCTAATATCCCACGAGAACTCAGTCTGACGGCCACCACCGGCGAACCACCACCGCCGGCGATCCATCGCTGCCGTGGACTCGTCGGAATCGTGCAGCAGCCATGCATGCACGTCGCATGGCTGCAGCCCGCGAAACTGCCGCCATAGATGTAACCCCAGACATCGCCCCATTCGCCTACCGCCGCCCCGGCCTGCGCCGTCGTCGCCCTTCCATGCCTGCCACCATCTTCTCCACCATCGGCCACCACGGCTCGTCAGAATCGCACAGGAAGCGCCGCTCAAGGACCGCGTGCGCAGCACGCAAACCTTAGGGTTCGCGTTGCTGCCGCGTGCGTTACCTCACTGCCGTGCTGCCCCCAGCCCGCGTCCCACCACCACGAGCCACGCTGCACCACCTTGCCCCATCGTCGTCTCCCGGAGAGCGCGAGCATGCCGCCGTCGAGCGCGCGCAGGTGATAAGCTCATTATTTTACTCGCTTATCTATATTATTTTCTACTATTTTATGTTGTTTTATTGAGTTTATATATATATTCTATGCATGAGTCTATATTAGGTGGTGTTATGCGCATTTTGGTATTTTTGTAGGGTTTTAGGCCTAAGTTCACGAGAAAGCCGTTCCGAAAGCATTGACGTGTAAAAGTAGCAGTGAAGATTTCTTCCACAAGAGGAATTCGGGCTATTGGCACATGGCAATGGACGTTGCTTTGAGTTATCTCTCCAACGCAACTGGAATCGGGTCAATCGGAGTTCGGGAGAGAAAGTTATGGCCAAAACCGTGAGACCGCGCAGAAGGGGCGAGAAGCTGCGTCGACAGACGCCAATCACCATCGATCGACGCCGACCAAGAAGCCACGTTGATCGATGTGGATCAGCCACGATCGACGCGAGGCTGTCTGCTGGAGCGGAAATTCGAGGAAAAACAGATTTATTCATATCTTTAGCCCTAGAATTGATAGGATACACATCCACCACTATAAATACCTATGTAAATTCGATTTTTTAGAATGCCCCATTAATTCCTTATCATATTTTTTCGCTCTACAATTTGGTTTTGAGAGTTTGGAGACTTGGGAAACACGAAACCCTTTTATTTTCTTGTAAGTTTTTTATGTTTATGCAATTTAATATGTTTTCTTTTTGAGTGGCTAGAAACCCTAGCGGGTTCTAGGGGTTGATATTATTATGGATGCATGTTAGGATTAATTAATTAGGTTCACGATTCCTATGTTTATTCTATAATTCTAGATTAATTCAAGGACCGAGAGGTGACGATTAATTTAGATGTCTAGCTATTGATAAAAGGACCGAGAGGTGAATATTGATAGTGGGAATAAGAATGCATGATACAATCTACACTATCCAAATAGATGTACTAGACTGTAGGAATTGAACTGATTTTCTTATCGGATTGACTAATTTGGTGTACTTTGAGACCGAGCGGAGATAGTCACTAATTAGTAATCTAGGTTATATTTGCCAAACAAGGAAATATAGCATTATTGCAGTATTCCACCTGTTAAATTAGTTGATTCCTACATGTTATCCATAATAAGAATTCTTCCCTAGAATCTGTGTTCTTTTAAAATTGCTTTCAAAACTACTTTAATTTTCAGCATTGTCATCTTTACTTTTATAAAACCCTGATTTTGGATCCCTCAAACAATGAATCTTAGAATCATAATTAGTACATAGGATAATTTCCCCCCACAATTCCCCTGGATCGATAACCTTAGGGTTTACAAATTTAGTTGCCACTGTTTCTATAATTAATCTGTTAGAAATAGCAGTGACCAAATTGGCGCCGTTGCCGGGGAGTTGCTAGATTTTATCTTGTTACTAGTTCGTTCTGGGATTTGCTGGATTGAGTTTTAATTTTTCTGTACGTGTGCGTGTGTGAGTTTTCGAGTTTGTGTCCTGCGTCGATCAATGTCGATCATTTTTGTTGCATCGATCGACGGACCCTAACCTCGATCGACGCCAATCACTCTTTTGTGTCGATCGACGTGAATCCACGTCGATCGACACTGAACTGTTATTTACCTATTTCCTGTGCAAGTGCATGAACACGCGAGCTAAAGGAAAAACACTCGAAGCCTTTGTCCCTGAAATTGAAGCAACCTCCAGGAAAATCAAAAAGAAAGGAAAAGAAAAACAACGAGAGATGGCTGAGAATCTTGAAGCACCTCTGCAAAATATGACTCCCGAGGAGCAGAGGCAATTTGTGAATGAAGTACATCAGCTGAGAGCACAACTACAAGCAGCCTAGGCTACTCAGGCGGAGCAAGCTGCAAGACTGGCAGAGTTGAACGATAGGCAAGTTGTGATCCAGCAAAGGTCCATCTTGGATCGATTTCTTCCACAGCAAGCGGAGGCCGGATTCAGAGTTGGCATTGATGCCAACAACTTCGAGCTAAGCACAAGCCTTATTCAGATGGTCCAGCAAAACCAGTTTGGGGGGAGAGCTGTAGAAGACCCATATACCCACCTCAATCAATTCATTGAGGTGTGTAACACTGTGAAGCAGAACGGAGTAACCCAAGATGTGATCAGGATGAGACTGTTCCTGTTCTCACTCAGAGACGAGGCACGGTCTTGGTTTGCTGGACTAGATAAGAGTCAGATCGGGACATGGGAGGAGCTTCGAGCAGAGTTCCTTACCAACTACTTCCCACCGAGCCTGCTGCTGAAGAGGAAAGCTGCCATTACTACTTTCAAGCAGATGTATGATGAGTCACTCTACGAGGCCAGGAAGAGATACAAAGAGCTTCTACGACTCTGTCCTGGACATGGCATCGATCTGGAGATGCAAGTGTGTCATTTTTATGAGGGACTGAACCCTCACATGAAGGAGCTGGTTGATGCATCTGCTGGAGAAATACTGATGAAGAAGAGTGGTGCAGAGAGTATGAGGTTGCTGGCCGATATGGCGCTGAATAGCCACCAAAGCAGTCGAGACAAAGCCAGAATTCGACGTGGTCGCTGAGGTGAAAAAGCTCCGGGAGGAGATTGAAAAATTGGGCACATCACAAGTTGCAGTTGTTGCAGAGCCAAGCATGGCCATAGTACCCGTAGAGGCTGACTACATCAACAGGGGTGCAAGCAGTTCGTCTGGAACTACCGGTACGGAGGTGAACTACATTGGCGGTGGTTATCATAATAACTACCGAGGCAATCAAGGGTATCAGTACAACCATGTGCGATCTCACCCTGGTTTTTCCTATGCTAACCCTTCTGCTGCAGAACACCCTCTGCCTGGTTTTGATGTAGGTACTGGAGGAGAGATTATGGAAAGGAAGAAATCCGTGCTAGAGGATATGCTCGAGAAATTCATCAAGAGCACGGATAACCGGTTTGGGAAAGTAGAAACCGAGGTGAAGGGAATGGCAAACCACATGCAGCAGATGACGAAACATCTTCAGATGATGGAGACACAATTGAGCCAGATTGCCACCACACTCGGCAACCAACACAAGCCTGGACAGCTTCTGAGCACAACAGAGGTGAACCCAAAGGCCCAAAAAGACTGCAAAGCCATTACTCTGAGGTCTGGGATGAGCTACAAGGGTCCCGAGATGGCTGTAGACGATTCTGGAGGCGAAAAGGAGCAAAAATGCACAGGAGATGAATCCACATCGATCGACAGACCAGCCACGTCAATCGACGCAGAAGACAGTGGCCCGTCGATCAACGCTACACTACGACGATCGACGTTGAAGTCTGTTCCAGACACGAAGCAGAAGCAGCCTGAAGAGCAGCTCCCTCCTTTGCCTTTCCCACAGCGGTTCGCGAAGCAGAAAGAGGACAAGAAATTCTCCAGATTTGTGGAGATTCTAAAGAAATCGAAGCACTAAAGGAGATCCCGGGATACATGAAGTACCTCCGGAAGCTGATGAGTGGAAAGAAGCAGTTCGTGGAGAACGAGACAATGAAGATCCACGAGCAGTGCAGCCTGCTACTTCTAAAGCAGGTGCCCATCAAGAGAAGCGATCCTGGATGCTTCTCTATTCCGGTTGAGATTGGGGGACACACATTCGAAAGAGTACTATATGATACTGGGGCCAGTATCAACCTGATGTCGTACTCCATCTACAAGCGTCTCAACATCGGAGAGATGAGGCCCACGACGATCACCCTGCAGATGGCGGACCGGTCTGTGTCCCGCCCGAAAGGTATACTAGAGGATGTGCTCATTCGCGTGGGCCATCTCATTTTTCCAGCAGATTTCGTGGTGCACGAGATGAAGGAGGATGAGAATATGCCCATGATCTTGGGGCGTGAGTTTCTCGACACTAGCGCTGCTCTCATTGACTGTCGAGGTGGCGAGATCACACTCCGAGCGAATGACGAGAGGATCACCTTTGTGATCGACAAGAACAAGAAGAAGGCGGAGTGCAATCGAATCTCCACTACTGAAGAAGAGGATGAGTCTGAAGAAGATGAAGCAGCTGCCATTGAGTGGGAGCGAGGAAACGATAGGGTAGCAGTGTCAACTGCGCCACCTTTTTCTGAGCTCACCACCATTATCAAAGACCGGAAAGTCTACATGGTGGATGCCAAAGGTTGGCGAGTCTGGACCCGACCTCCTTGGCAGTGATTTGACGTATCGTCGAGCTGCGACGTTAAATCAAGCACTTGTTGGGAGGTAACCCAACATTTTTCGTATTTTCTTTTCAATTTTCATTTTTTTATTATTCTTTCAAATTTCTGCTTTTATATCTTTGCTAACAGTTGTTTTGCAGTATTGAAAAAAAAAATTTGGAGATCAGCTCGATGTCGATTGACGCAGCCTGGCGTCGATCGACACCGAGCAGTCCGGCGTGATACACTTGATCCAAGGAGAGGGATCGACAAGAAGGCTTCAAGTCAATCGACGCGAAGTGCCAACAACCACTATTTCACACCGTGCAATGTTCGAAGACTCCGGGGGATAAAAAGTTGATGTCTGAGATCAACTACCAGGTATCGTTCCCTCTTTTGTCTGATTTTCAAACTTATTCCACTCTTCGAGTTGGAAATAAGTTTGGGGGGATGTGGACAAGAGATGGAACATTCTATCTTTTATTTATTCTGCTTTCCGTCTTTAATTTTTGCCTTAAATTTTAAAAATTTATTTTGTGGGGAAAATTTTTGAGTTTTGAAATAGCCCGAATGAGATTGTGAGATTAGAATTGATTGAGGGTTGAGTTGAATTGATTTTGATTGTGGTTAGATGCCTATGAATGTAGAATACCGCATGATAGGATTGATTTGACACTTGTGCTTGCATGCTGATTGAGCTGATTTGAAATTGACTGCGGAAGAAAATTTTTGAACCCTTGTGTGAGAATTTTGAGCCTTTATTTCGTTTGATGTGAGATTCACATGTGTGTTTTTATTTCTCTAGAACTTGCCTATTTTTTGTGTTGAGACTGCATAGTGTGCACAAGTTTAGGAAATGATCTTAGGCCATCTTGATAGCCCAATTCCCTAAACACTGTCCCTTCACATTGAATTTTCCCTAGTTAGCCACTTTTGAGCCTATACAAAATTTTTCTTTCCTTGTCTATGAGATTAAGAAGAAGTATTGGTTTCGCTCATGTCTTGAGTTGTGGTATATGGGTGGAATGATTGTGATATGGAGATAAGAAAATATAAATTAGTGGTGAAAAGATGTGTGAAAAAGAAGCTCAAAGAAATAATTAGAATTCTCATAAGCTCTCTGAAAAGAAAAGAATACAAAATTATGTAAAGAGCATAAGAGATTCAAAATGAGCTAGAAAAGAAAAAAGTTGTGTATTTGTTGATATATTGGAGGAGAAGGGTGAATGAACTTAGATGGTGGTTTGGATTTATTGAGGAAATACAACTTGATTGATTTTAGTCACTTGGCCATATTTTCCTACCCCTCACAAAAGCCTACATTACAACCTTATGAAAGTCCTTTTTGATTCTAGACTTGTGTGCACATTCTGGCAGTGGAGATATTAGAAAATTTGCAAGCCTATGGTAGAAATTTCTTCATACATGTTTTTGAGTGCTTTCATCTATACCTTAAACACTTGAGAGTTGAGCAATACACTTCCCGTGAGTTCTTCCAATGTTGATGAATTTTCTGTCTCTTTCAAATTGCTTGTGTGTAATGAATTTTTTATTCTTGACTGTGATGAATCTTGTGAGACATTGCACTCTAATCGCATGATCTTTTGATTTCTTTCTTGCCTATTGATTTCTTTCTTGCCTTTTGGGGGGTTTGATAAGCTCATTATTTTACTCGCTTATCTATATTATTTTCTACTATTTTATGTAGTTTTGTTGAGTTTATATATATATTCTATGCATGAGTCTATATTAAGTGGTATTATGCGCATTTTGGTATTTTTGTAGGGTTTTAGGCCTAAGTTCACGAGAAAGCCGTTCCGAAAGCAGTGACGTGTAAAAGTAGCAGTGAAGATTTCTTTCACAAGAGGAATTCGGGCTATTGGCACATGGCAATGGATGATGCTTTGAGTTAGCTCTCCAACGCTACTGGAATCGGGTCAATCGGAGTTCGGGAGAGAAAGTTATGGCCAAAACCGTGAGACCGCGCAGAAGGGGCGAGAAGCTGCGTCGACAGACGCCAATCACCATCGATCGATGCCGACCAATAAGCCACGTCGATCGATGTGGATCAGCCACGATCGACGCGAGGCTGTCTGCTGGAGCGGAAATTCGAGGAAAAACAGATTTATTCATAGCTTTAGCCCTAGATTTGATAGGATACACATCCACCACTATAAATACCTATGTAAATTCGATTTTTCAGAATGCTCCATTAATTCCGTATCATATTTTTTCGCTCTACATTTTGGTTTTGAGAGTTCGGAGACTTTGGAAACACGAAACCCTTTTATTTTCTTGTAAGTTCTTTATGTTTATGCAATTTAATATGTTTTCTTTTGGATTTCTATCTGCGATGAGTGGCTAGAAACCCTAGCGGGTTCTAGGGGTTGATATTATTATGGATGCATGTTAGAATTAATTAATTAGGTTCACGATTCCTGTGTTTATTCTATAATTCTAGATTAATTCAAGGACCGAGAGGTGACGATTAATTTAGATGTCTAGCTATTGATAGAAGGACCGAGAGGTGAATATTGATAGTGAGAATAAGAATGCATGATACAATCTACACTATCCAAATAGATGTACTAGACTGTAAGAATTGAACTGATTTTCTTATCGGATTGACTAATTTGGTGTACTTTGAGACCGAGCGGAGATAGTCACTAATTAGTAATCTAGGTTATATTTGCCAAACAAGGAAATATAGCATTGTTGCAGTATTCCACCTGTTAAATTAGTTGATTCCTACATGTTATCCATAATAAGAATTCTTCCCTAGAATCTGTGTTCTTTTAAAATTGCTTTCAAAAATACTTTAATTTTCAGCATTGTCATCTTTACTTTTATAAAACCCTGATTTTGGATCCCTCAAACAATGAATCTTAGAATCATAATTAGTACATAGGATAATTTCCCCACACAATTCCCCTGGATCGATAACCTTATGGTTTACAAATTTATTTGCCACTGTTTCTATAATTAATCTGTTAGAAATAACAGTGATCAACAGGGCTACGTGGGTACCGCGCGGGTGCATGCAAAACCTAGGGTTCCATCGTGTCGCGCGCGCCCCTCACGCTCAGCCCGCCGTCGCTCGTCGTCCTGGCCAGGCCTCCGCCTCCCCGCGTTGCCATCCTGGAGCTGCCGCACCATGCCTAACGGCATGTGGCCGCGCGGATGCTGCCCGTCGCCGCGCGGATGCTGCCCGTCGCGCGCGTGCGCCACGTGCTGGAAACCAAAAGGTTCCCAGCGACTGCGCCGCCGTCCTCACCGTGCCTGTGCCGCGTGCAACTGTCGTGTCGGCACTATCGTGCAAAGTCGTGCGGCCCTTCATTCTTCGTGTTCTTCGTTCTCCATTTTACATATTTAAAATTGAAAAATTACATAGAATTGCATCCTAATACAATTCGGAATTTAAATCTAACCACGGGTTTGTCTCGTGGATGAAAAATGAATCCTTATAAAAGGGTGGATTAACTCGAGAACCAAGAGGACGAAAACATGAACATATAATCCATAAACCATTCATGCATTCATTCAATAATAATTATGATGCAAATCATGGGCAATATTATTTTTCCTGACAAAGCCAATTAATCAACGTGGCTCTGATACCAATTGAAGGGGTTCGTGAACAGAATAACGAAGTCCGTTTGCCAAGATCGTTAATTGGAATATCAAAAATAAATTTCTATGCCTATGATTATTCCTAGCATGCTCCTATTGATTATGCATAAGGGGGTTTATGCGGAATACCTGGATTCTAGAAACCTGAAGAACAAGTTCGCAGAGATTTGATCTTGATCTCTTTTCCCGCGCACAAAGACTAATTCCTAATAGATAAAAAGGAATTAAATCTATGAAAATTAATAAATAATTTTCAAAAACAAGAAGGGGAGAGAAGAATGAAGATGATCCTCCTGATCTGATCTTCTGATCTGCATTCCAACTCAATCCGAATATCTGGTGAAGATTCCCTTCGGATTCCTTGCCCAATTGAGAAGCAAAATTTCCTCCTCGTTTCTCAGATCTTAGTCGATCACCATAGCTCCCAAAATATGGTTTGCAATCTGCAACATATGATCTTGTGGTGTGTTGTGATCTGAGAACCTGAGGCCTATTTATAGGAAAATACTGGACTTCTATTGGGATTGAGTTTTCATGTGCCAGACTAGGGACCAGAATGCAAATAGCAAATAAGGCATATCAATTAATTAATTCCAATATTCAACCCAGAATATAATTAATTAATTAATATTGATTCATTCCACCAGAGAATCAATAATGTCCTACCTATTTGCTATCATGTTTTGAGGTACGGGTTGCATGGGCTCGGTTTATCCCCACATTTAAGGTTACAAATATTCGTTAATTAATTTAAGCTCTGACAAGCTATTTAATTAATTAACATCTTATATTCCTGAGTCAATCCACTAAAACCTTTTAACTTATGCTTGAACTTAATCATCCTGCAGGACTTTAGCATAACGAACCTTTTGAGCTGCTCAGGCAATGTCACCATCCTATACTGGATTTGGTTACCTAGTTCCACTACCAGAAAGTTATATACAAACTGCTATCACCCAAGATACAAATATACAAGCTCAACTAGAGCCTTTCACTGCAACTCAAAGTGATACAAAATTTGTGTATACTTCTGTACCTTCATATAGGTTTAGGATCTCATCAAGCCATAGAGATCTAGATTCTTTTAATGTCAGATCAGAGAATCAATCTCGACTTAGGTCCTTATCAATGTGTGCCCCACACCAGCATACCAAGCCATCCAAGATAAGATGATTATTACCGCGTATGTTGTAGCCTACAACGACAGTTTTTCCTGGAACTGTCTCAGCTATGATAACCATTTATATCTCGGTAGGTGAAATGATCCATACGATCTTCCGTGATCTACTACACACCGAATTATCTCCCTATCGATGAGATAAGAGGATAATTGTGTTTGCGACACATGTTTGTTAATTCAGACTAGAGATGAACATACAACATTTATGATTCCTAGTATATTAACCAATCAACCTTGTTCGTAAAATACCAATCATAATGCTTTCAGTATATAAATCCATTAGTCTCTATAAGCCTCTCCCTACTCCTTCTCCGACTACTAACCAAATGATCCCACCACACAAGAGCGTACTAGAGAACTCCGCTGCAGCCAGCTTTACTTTCTTTAACTCAAAGTAGTTGTGGCATTCGAACATCATCTCCACCTTTCGCTCCCACTCCAGATACAACTCGGGGTCATTCTTTCCCTGAAAGGACGGGATGATCATCTTTATTGTCCCCAGATTATTATTATATGACTCCTCCTCGGCATAGTCATCGACATCCTCCTCATACTAAGGATTATGTCTCCTATTCGAGCCTTTACCACCTCGACCACCACGTCCTCCTTTCCCAGTACTCCTATGGTTATCAGATGAGTCTCGTCGAGTCATTTCTATCACAGAGATCTCGAAATCATCCATTCGCTGATGCATGTCATTCATCTCACTCTTCAGCAACCTAAGCAATTCAGATTTCATGACCTCCATCATATACTTGAATTGACCACCACCAACAATGTCATCTCCTTTCAACTCCTCAGAATTATTATTTTTAGACATACCTGCAAGAAAGGTTAGATAAACAAAACAATAGAAGGACCTCACCACCTCACATACACTTGTGTATCACTCAGTTATTTCAAAGCACTCACACTCGTGTATTGCTCTGAGTAGAAATAGTTTTTTCAATCCCTCTAATAATCTCACTCTCTTGCCTTTTACCACTCTTTTCTCCTTTCTGAAAAACTCAAAAAATCCTATAAAATTCCACGGACTTCAATTCGACGAACAAACTTAACGAGAGACTCTAGACGACTCTAGGAAGGTAAATGACCAAAAACAAACGAAATATTTATTCAGAAAAACTTTCGGAGGGCAATAAATACTCGATAACAATGGAATTTGGCCAAAACGGTATTTACCGGAAAAAAAGGCTAAACGACACTAGTAGAAATCAAGAAATTGGGGATTTCTAAATTATTTTTAATCCCCTTTTTATTTTTATTTTTTTCGACACTTTTTTTACTATTATTTTTTTTAACTCTCTTTTTTTTCTTTCATTTTTTCCCCTTTTTATATATGGTAACTACCAAATTGTTTGGTAATTCAAGAAGAAAATAATATGACCACCAAGGAAAGGTATGAATAAGGTAAGAGATATAAGGAAAGATTTGAATTGATCTAATATGGTAAGAAAGATAATTCAACTCTTGACTCACATGGAATTTGAAATCCTCAAATTTTCGACCCAACAGGAACATGAAACAAAACAAGGAAAGACACGAAAATTTTTGAATCACAAACACTAGGAAACAAAACAAGACTTGATAATTTTTTTGGACACAGTAGACATGAAAATTGAAGAAAAAGGGACAGGAAGGTTACGACCTTGATATTGATACCAAAATGATACGATCCTCGCCGGAAGGTTTAGATCGCAGCCCAGAACTCGAACGATTCTACTGAGACACGATGCGGAAGCAAACTAAAATTGAACGATGGAAGGATCCAACACCTTTGGATTCAAAAACCTTCAAGTACCGTAGTCCAAAATAAATCTCCTACGACCCAAGAAGCGAATTGATCCAATAACAAAGGATATACGCGAAGACACCACCAATGGATATGACTGTCCGATTGATTAGTTGAAATCGAAAATCCTATGGATGAATAGAATTTTCGAAAAGTTTGAGCTGTCAGAAATAAAGAGAGAAAACTTCCCAAATCTTATTAAACTGAAAACTGAATAAATTGTTTCATAACAAGGCCTATTTATAGGCAACTCAAATCCTAAACTAATAAGGAATCTAATTTCAAAAATTAAACTAATAAAATTCAAAATTTAATTAAATAAGGCCTAAACATGTTGGCCCAAAATAACTGAATAAATTAAACTAAAACCAATCATTACACATAATTAAATTAATAACTTTTGGGTCTACGTTTAATTCTTCAAACACCATCAAATCCTTGAAAATATTTGCAGCCCAAATGCCTTTAATCAATAAACTCAATCCAGCCCTCAAAGTCCTTGCTCGAGCTCTAGTCATCGGCCCACTCAGAATGTAGACTGGATCGTCTCTCACAGTTGCTACTTGGGCTCCATCAATCAAAATTTGATCACGCTAAAATTTTATAGACAGTGACTTAGCAAAGC